>JAINUG010000009.1:6472324-6507324 GCA_029706075.1 Aldrovandia affinis | reverse complement strand
TCTCTCCCTCCTCCCCTTCCTGCACACCGGATTTATTGCCAATCTGCATGGACAGTTAACGGTAATCAATACTATGCTCTCAACCTGCTCGACACGTGGACATCAATATGGTCTAACAGGCCACTGATAAGAGTATCTGTCATGAGTGCGGCATGTGTGGTGTGTGTGTGTGTGTGTGTGTGTGTGTGTGTGTGTGTGTGTGTGTGTGTGTGTGGAGGAGCGGACCGGAGACTAACGTGTTGGATCCTGTCCGCCGCACCGCGGAATTCTCAGTGCAGACGTTTTCGCCTCTGCTCTCAGCACTTTCGCTGTTAGTCATCATGCTGCGTTCCAATAGGTTTGGTCTTGGCGCGCCTTCCAAAAAGCCTCCGTTTCCGAGTTGTGCTGGAAACGCACAGAGATTATGGTCAGGATAAAGAGCTGAGGCTAAGCTACGTGGATCAGATAGCCGATACGGGTGCGGGGATGCAGGGAATCCGTGAGAGATTAGGAGGAGTCGGCGATTCATGATGGTGGCGGGGTGGGGTACTGGCGATGGTGGGGGGCTACTGTGTGCCTGACCAGGTAAAGAAACAAAACCAAAAAGTTAATGGGGACCAGAGCCGGAGGCCCGATAGCCTGTTTCAGAAGTAGCTTTTCTCTTTTGTGGGCCGTTAAAGCCTGCGTACACTGAAATATTCCAAATAAATCTCCAGGATTAGAAAGGATTACCAAAAAAAAGTCAATAAAACCAAGGCGCTGATTTCTGTGAAAGGCCTTCTTTGTGTTATGAACTTCCCTCCCTCAGGGTGTTACACGTTACTCTTTAACGTCTTCTTGTTCATCCTTTCTGATCCAAAGAGCACCATTGTTCCATACAAGTTTTTATGTGTTTTTTCCGCGAAAAACATAAAAGTTCTCAGCGTACCGACAGTTTTTCTTATTGGGATTGGTCTGGTCGAACACCAAATAAATCTTTCTATACGGTGCGTGGCTTAATTCGTCAAAGGCCATTGAACGATGAACGTAAACTTACAGCTGGGTGAAAAAAGTTGAGTTTTTGCCATGTTTGGGGGTGCTTTTAGTGTTTTCTTTGGTGTTTGTTTTGGCCCCAAAATGGCAATTTGTAAGACCTACTGAACTCCCCTGGCACTGGTGCCTCCACCCAGTGAGAGTGGAATCACACCTGTCCGCCCATCTGCGTCTCGCCCCATCGAGGTGAGCAGGAACTTGAACGCGTGCCCGCGAGGCGCCGGGGGCACCAGCGCGATCCTGCCAACGGGGCAAAAAAAAACTGCGGTTCCCACAGGCGGGAGTGTGCACGCCTCTCCTGCAGCCGAGCTCAAGTTGCAACATATCGCATCGCCCTCACAACAACAGCAGGAATATGTAATGTGGCAATTACGGCAGGGCGGGCGGGAACAGGGGAGCAAATGACGACCGATTCCGTTGACACGGAGGCCTGGGCCGATCCGCAGAGAGGGGCACCCGGCCGCGCCCGCTGTGACCAGCGCTGATGAGGTCGCCGGTGGCCTAATGAGAACTCATCCCGCGGGGGATTCTGGGATCTCCGGCCAGACCATACTGGAGATCCACTCCTTCCTCGTGTGCTCTCCTGTACCGTCTCCTCCCTGCACACCTGGGGCAAATACTTTACCTGAAATACCTTAACCCTTCCAGACACCAGTAAAGCTCCTGCGGATTACTGCCAATTTTAACATCTATTTTCACCCATATTCAGGATAAAGGTCTTTCTTTCGTACGATGTGAACGTTTTTGGGTAGTAACTGCGCTTCGTTGAAAATTCTCAGAGGTCTGCATGGGTGTGTTGACATTTTTGCCGCCGTCTCAAGAATCAAAGTATTTAAAAGACGCGTTTGAGCCAGGTCTGACTCTCTGGCGTAACACCTTCTGCTGAAACGTTGCACGGACGTTGCGAGAGCGTTGCGCGCCGACTGGAAGCCCTGTCCCGCCTGAACGGGTCGGGGTTGAGGAAGCAATAACAGCACGTGGGAGCTTGAGGCCCGGTGCCGTCCGGAGCGGGGGGAATGGAGCGAGGTCTGAGAAACGCTCTGCCTCTCACGCCGTCTACCCTTATACTGGTCCCCCGATTTGGACAGCATACTCCTATAAATACAACTCCTATTTATGTAAGGGCGATACCCATCTTTGGGAAAATACCGCAGTGTTGATTTAAGTCTGTCCTGTCCAACGTTTCAAACCTTTCAGCCGATGTGAACCGAGTGACTGGGGAGGGGGGGTTCATTTAGTCTGCAGCCAGGAGGATGAGCAGCACACATACGAGCAGAGGGAACCGCGCTGGCATCCAGTGCTACAATCTGACCAACATGCATACATGAAACAAGTGTTTCGCTAGTTTTGGAGTACTGAGGTTTCACGGTGGGGGGGGGGGTTGATTTTAGGCCCTCTTTAGGGGGGCTTTAGGCCCCCTGTCTTCCATCTCAGCCCCCCTGAAAATGTTTAGTCATTCTTTTCTAAAAAACATTTTTACTTAATATCTTTTTTTAATTTTTTTTAAATACCACGGATAGAGAGTGGTATTTCAATTTTGAGAGTGACCACCATTGTGGTGTTTTTGTTTTGGGGAATGTAACAGTAAATGAATGAAAAATGTATTATTGTGCTTTGCATGTGTACATCTCACATTCTCACTGGGGGCTGAGCCCCCTAAAGGTCAAATCCTAGAATCGCCCCTGGTTGGGGGTGTGATGGTTGAGTGTCATGCCGCATTTTGCCCCTGAATGTCCGTCATTAGCATGGCACGGTGGTGGTGGAGTTACAGAAATACACAGGAGAGAAAGGGAAAGAAAGGGAGAGACAGAGGGAAGGGGGTGATGGTAGTTAGACAGAGAGACAGGTTTGGAAGTTTTCCAAATAGTGCCTTTGCTTTTAAGAAAACGGGGTTGTGTAAATGTGTTCTTTGTTCTGTGTGCTATTGTTTGAACAGCATTGTGTAGTTTCAGTGGGGAGGGGGGGTGGCAGGGGGCCCGGTGGGGGGGGTCATTGGAGGGAAGGAATCCAAAAGCCTTTGACCGAGATGTGGGAGGGAGGGGAGTACATTACAGCACGTTTCAGTAAAACTCACCACTCTCCAAAGGAGAACAAGCGCACCCCACAAGTTCTGTAGACTCACAAGCACACGCACACAAGCACGCACACAAACACGCACACATGTGCACAATCCCACCCACACACAAACACGCACAAACAATCACGCATACACACAAACACATATGTATGTACACACACACACACACTCACGTATGCACACGCACGTGCACAAACAGATGCACGCACAGGTGCACACAAGCACACACGTACACACAAACGCACACGCGCACACACACACACTCAAGTAACCAATCTCTGGCTACTTCCCCAACTGAGCGGATTCATCACGAATGACATTTTATGGTTCTGAAAAGATGGGCGACAAGCTAAAGAGGAGCTGTTTTTTTTGTGGGATTAAAATTCAAGTTATGGAATATCTACAACATGCCAGGCCATAACATAATGATGATTACAATATCAAAGTTTGAAGGAAATTCACGATAAAGGATACTTTGAGCTGAATGCCAACTGGTTTATCCCCATTAAGTCCGAAAAGGCTCGAACGGAGGGACTTTTCGAAATGGGTGGAAATGTGTTCTCTTTCACCGGTTGAACAGTCCGCGTTCTGCCTGCAAAAGGAGATTGCATGAATTCATGTTGCAACCTGCGCCCAACAGTTTGCATACCTTCGGTAAATGCTATCTACCGACCTGGGAAAAAAAAAAAGTTCTGGAATAACCACTAATTGCCTTTGACAGCAAGTTGTTGTTTCAACATATTTCTTAGAGTGCACACATCCTAAAGACGTGGACTGTATGATTTACAAGATTTTAATGTGAACGATGTCAACCTATAGGTGTTTGTGGGTGAATCGCACCTTTACTCTGTTACTTACTTAGTTTTGTGGCAACATCACCAGGAATTGCGTCTTATCTCCCTGCAAATCAAACAGTGCTAATTAGTTTTAACAATGACTAATTTGCAGCACATTTTCACAACTACCATTAGCGGGGTGTGCACTGTAAAATAGTATTGCAGTACTAGCTTCCACTCTTATAGATTATAGAATAGTAATAAATACATACATAACATTTAAATATACAGTCAGGCCCAGAATTATGTGCTCCCTTGATGGAAATGAGCTAAAACTAAATGTGCTATACTTTATTCTCATATTTAAAAAATTGTAAAATGATATTATTTTGTACTTGTACAATTGTTCAGAGGAAATAATTGTCTTTAACAAGTCTTTATCAAGGGCGCCAATAATTCTGTACCTGACCGTCACTGATATTCTGATAATATAACGATAATCGCAAGACAACTTTTTACTTTCTTTTACAAGTCTTTCACAGCTCTGTGTCTGGGACACAGGGACATTTTATTTTCATGAAAACAACTTTATTGTCATGAAAAGAGCAAATATGTGATGAAGCCGAAACACGTCATAATGAAAAGGAGAAAGGGAAAAAGACCAACGATAATAAAAATAGGGTAGTATATAGTAAAATGATTGTGAAACAATTATAGTGCATATACTGTATATTGCTATTTTAATATAACGACTAGGTTATATGGCTGAAGGTTATATATTGTGCCCCAGTTGCTTGCTGACTATCCATCAGGCTTTGGTAGACTGTTACCTACTTTGTGCCACTATCCCCCCCTCCCTAGCTCTCTCTCCCCCTCCCTCTCTCTTCCACAGGCATCAACCCTCACCTCTGTGGCCTCCTCACTAGGAACGAAACCTTCCCTCCGACGACCATTTGGGAACGTGTCCTTCATCGGGACAGTTTCAAACATGGAAGGTGTCCCCGTTGCATCCTGGGAAGTGTATTTATAAGTAAACACCTGCGAGTTGAGGTTGGTGCTCATGCTCCCCGCCTACAGGACCAGGGTGAAAACCTGGAGGACTCTGTGGTGAACCGGCCGGTCCCCGTGGGACAGTCCTGTAAGCGCAGGCTCTGCCGGGAGACCCTGTCCGTCCAGCCGGCCATGATTGAGGGGCCCGGCGCACTCGGACCCGGCCTGCCTTTGTCTGGGGGACGTGTGCCGGCGTTGCAGACTACAATGAGAGGGTCCGTCCCCCGCCATTAATCACACGGTGCGCCGTACCTCCGAGCCGCTCTCGTTTGGTTCGCTTCGCCTTTGCGGCTTCCAATGCGCAACGTTGCTGCGTAGTTACAGGAAGGTTTCGGGAACATTGTGTACCAGCTCTTTGAGTCTTGCCTTGTCTGATTTCCTGTTTGCCACATTTTCATAATTACATGAACATGTATATCAACATAACATGCATAGTTTGTGTTTGTGAACCTTATTATTATTCGTCGGCAACACTTTTATTTGTCATGCCAACAATGCTCCATTTGAATTTAATTGAAATGCATAAATCATATAGTCAAAAGGTAACAATTACATCATAACGTAATTGTTAAAAAGTCAAAGCTTTGCATTTCTATCATTCCCGAGATACATGAACTTTCCGGAAGGAAAACGTACTAAGTGATATTACAACATCACAGGCTACAGCCTACCATTCAGAGTGTTGCATGATGATGACAAATTTCATGCCTGTGAAGTGGATCATGGGATCCAAATATGCACAGAGATTCTGAAAAATGGAACATTTTCCACAACCCAGTTAATAAACACTAGAAGCAAAAACGAAATGCAATGACAGAGCAGCACATTAGATATTTATCTACAAAACATTACACACATGAATAAAAAGCAACAGCAAACGAAGAAGGATCAAATGTTCAATAACATGTTGGAGGATCCCCCCAACCCCCAGCACACCCCCTTGTCCCAAACAGAGAGCAGGTGTCCCAGTCAGAGCCAGTGTGCCCCCCCTTCCCCCTCCCATTCAGAAACTCACCTTTTGTTTCCTTAAGGAAATGCCTTCTTCTCCCTGCCTCTTTAGAATCTGGGAGTTTTCCCAGTCAGAGGGGGGGTTTGCGGTTGTGGGAAGAGGACTGGATGTTGGGAGGGGGGGAGGGGAGGGAAGGCCCCCGAGGCGGGGTACGGGGGGCGGGGACACACTGGCCCAGGTGCTGGGGTCAGCTACGACAGCAGGGAACAAACCCACGGCCTTATACTCACATTCACACAGATCCTCTCTCTGTCTCTCTCTTTCTCTCTCTTAGACACACACACACACACACACACACACTTGCATATGCAATCTTCAATTTATTTCTGCCCCCTCCCCCTCTCTCTTACACTCACAAATGTTCTCTCTATTTATCTTGAACACACACACACACACACACACACACACACACACACACACACACACACACACACACACACACACACACACACACACACAAAACAACAACTCACAGATCCCCAACAGCACAAAACAACAATTTCTCAATCACACACATACAATGAATCTCTAATGAATGCACATAAATGCACAAACAGACACGTTAAACTCTCAAACACAAATTCTGCGTCTCTCTCTCTCCCTCATTTTATCCCTCTCTTTCCCTCTCTCTCACTCTGTCTCCCTCTCTTTCTCCCCCTCCTTTTCTTCCTCCTCTCTCTCTCTCTCTCACTTTCCCTCGCTCTCTCTCTTCCCTTCTTTGTCAAATCCGGTTGGTCCAGATGGTTTCTGGGGTTTAATATAAAATCAATACTCTTCGTCTATGAGAGAAAGGAGTGGAAAAATATGGGAGGGTGAACTTAAAAAAAAAAAAAAAAAGAAGAAAAATCGGACATTCAGATTATGGACCAAATCCACTGCCCCCACTCCTCCACTAGGCAGCCCAAACAAAAGGCCCCAAAACCACGTGGGATTGGAGGGTTAGGGGGATGGGAGGTGGTGGGTGCAGGGACAGGCTTAATGGGACACAAATTGAGAGGGAAAAGATGCCAATGGCTCACCAGCTCCCTCCCATCTTTAAAGAGAAGGGCCATTGAGCGCTCATTAGGGTAATGACAAGAGCCGCAGCAAGAGAGGGGAGAACAAGGGGCACAGAGCAGGGAGGAGCAGAGGCCAGGGGCTGATTTGTGACCCCCTTCCTCTCTGAGTGACGGCTGCCCCGTTTGACGGGGGAGAAAAAAATCAATGGAGCAGTTACAGCGTCACACTTTATCCAAACACATCAGCACTATCCTCTTTACACCCAAACACATCAACACTGTCCTCTTTACACCCAAACACATCAACACTATCCTCTTTACACCAAAACACATCAACACTGTCCTCTTTACACCAAAACACATCAACACTGTCCTCTTTACACCAAAACACATCAACTCTGTCCTCTTTACACCCAAACACATCAACACTATCCTCTTTACACCAAAACACATCAACACTGTCCTCTTTACACCAAAACACATCAACTCTGTCCTCTTTACACCCAAACACATCAACACTATCCTCTTTACACCCAAACACATCAACACTGTCCTCTTTACACCCAAACACATCAACACTGTCCTCTTTACACCCAAACACATCAACACTGTCCTCTTTACACCCAAACACATCAACACTGTCCTCTTTACACCAAAACACATCAACACTGTCCTCTTTACACCAAAACACATCAACTCTGTCCTCTTTACACCAAAACACATCAACACTATCCTCTTTACACCCAAACACATCAACACTGTCCTCTTTACACCAAAACACATCAACTCTGTCCTCTTTACACCAAAACACATCAACACTGTCCTCTTTACACCCAAACACATCAACTCTGTCCTCTTTACACCCAAACTCATCAACACTGTCCTCTTTACAACCAAACACATCAAAACTATTCTCTTTACACCAAAACAAAAACATCAAAACTCTCCTCTGTACACCAAAATTAATCAACACTGTCCTCTTTACACCCAAACACATCAACACTGTTGTGTGTGTGTGTGTATTATGTGTGTGTGTGTATGCATGTGAGTGTGTGTGTGTGTGTGCACGTGTGTGCATGCTTAAGCAAGTACGAATGTGTACCTTTGTGTGTGTGTGTGTGTTTGTGTGTATTATGTGCGTGCATGTGTGTGTGTGTGCACATTATGTGTGTATATTGTGTGTGTGTGTGTATTATGTGTTTGTGTATGTACGTGCATGCATGCATGCGTGTGTGTGTATGCGTGTGTGGGGTGTGTGTGTGTGTGTGTACGTACATGCGTGCGTGCATGCGTGTGTGTGTATGTGTGTGTGTGGGGGTGTGTGTGTGTGTATGTGCGTGTGTGTGTGTGCGTGGTGTGTGTGCGTGTGTGTGTGTGTGTGTGTGTGTGTGTGCATGTGCGTGTGTGTGTGTGTGTGTGCGTGTGTGTGTGTGCGCGCATGCGTGTGTGTGTGTGTGTGTGTGTGGGTGTGCGTGATGTGTGTGTGTGTGTGTGTGTGTGTGTGCGCGTGCGTGTGTGTGTGGGTGTGGGTGTGCGTGCGTGTGTGTGTGTGTGTGTGGGTGTGCGTGCGTGTTCCACTCTGTCACGAGAGCAGTAAACCCTGTCACCCTGGGGCTTGGCCCTCGTCCACCGGTGACACATTGCTCTAAGAGAATAGGGTGGAGTGGCAGTTTAGGTGATAATTAAGGTGTTTTATCTTAATTTGAGCTGTTCAGGAGTATCCTCTGTGGTGATTTACCAGCCTTTGGCACGTCCCAGCTTCTCCAATCTAGCACCGGGGGCTACCACGCAACCCCTACAGCCCCTGACACCCCCCCAAATGCCACATGATCCGAGAAACTGAGAAGTTTAGAGGCTTTCACTCCACTGAAATCCTATTTCTGCTTTAATGGACACTGTGTTGCTGTTGGACAGCTCTGTCACATTGCTCCTTCTTTTGGGCCAATAAGCTGAGAGAGAGAGATTGACTTTTAAAAGCTTTCTAAACCACATTTGGAAATAAAAGACAAAACACAGCAAGCATTCTTAAAAGGATCCAATGCTTTGGGTGATCAAAATAGCTATGCTTTTTCCCTGTATTTTTCATTTTTCAAATCGAAGGCATTTCCATCCTCTGCAATCGCACCCACGGTCTCGCTTTCCTCCACATAGTTTTTCAAGCCGCGGGAGGTTGTCTTTAGTGCAATTGTCTGTCGATCCCTGATTCCAGTGTCAACCGTAATGTTCACAAATTGTGTCCCTTTAATCGTTTCTCAGCAATGAGAAAGAACATCCAGGAGGAGGGAAAATAGACCCCTCCGCTCATGGAAAGACTGACATTGCGATTCATCTTTTTTAAATAAACGGTCCTTATAAAGATGGCTGTCGTGGTGACTTTTCGACAGAGTTACCTTTATCAGAGCAAGATTACCAGTCCTCGTACTGATGCTGATTTGCCTGCAGTATGTGAAAGAGTAATTTGATGCAAATATCATTACCAACTTACAGCCATCACGCAGGAAAACATACCGTCAAAATAAAGGAAGCACCAACATAAAGTGTCTTAATAGGGCGCTGGGCCGCCACGAGACGCCAGAACAGCTTCAGTGTGCCTTGAAATAGATTCTGCAAGTATCTGGAACTCTATTGGAGGGATGCATCACCATTCTTTTTCAAGAATTTCCATCATTTGGTGTTTTGTTGATGGTGGTAGTTACCTGTACATCACAATACAGAGAAGAGAGAGAGAGGAGAGAAATAGAGAGAATGCCTGAAAAGAGAGGATGTGCTTACTTTTGCTTCTATGGAGATATAGCTTATATCTCTCCCCGCACACACACACACACACACACACACACACACCAGACTCTGATGGCAATATGATCCTACATCACACAGCAGACAGGAAAGCTGATATGCTCGTCATTGCAATCAGTTTTCTTCTGAAGGGGAAAAAAAGAAGAAAATCCCCTCAGAGTTCAGGAATGTTTAGTCTGAATATATTTTGAAAACCTTTTTGTCATTTGATTCTTGACATTTCCAATCTCTCTATACTTTATTGACCCTTGCAATGTGATCTTGAGTGCCGTCAGTTATTTTGTTGGCTCTACACAAACGACACAGTCTGATTTCAATAAACTCCAAAGGAAAGTTTGAGATCTTGTAACAGGATACCTTCTAGGGGCATTTGTTGTCTTTCCATACTTGTGCATTAAATGTTGCCACAAAGCAAAGGAGAGCACGTTGCCAGTGCTGGAGGGGAAACCCTCTTTTAGTACCTCCTCCAACAGAGGTGGCATTCTCAGAGGTGTGAGACAGCCTTAACCTAGACCATCACCCATACCTGCAGCTCTGGCAACCTTAGGCCACGGTCACACAGAGATTTTGCATCAATCAAAAGTGGATTGAGATAATGGCTTTTCAATGGGACTCATGCGTTGATGTACGACGGAGAGAGCATACACGTAACTGTCCAAAAAAAACAAAGGCCAACATAAAGTGTCTTAATAGGGCGTTGGGCCACCACGATCTGCCAGAACAGCTTCAATGCACCTTGGCGTAGATTCTACAAGTGCCTGGAACTCTATTGGAGGGATGCAGCACCATTCTTCTACAATAAATTCCATCATTTGGTGTTTTGTTTTTGTGGAAAATGCTGTCTCAGGCATCGCTTCAGAATCTCCCATAAGTGTTCAATTGGGTTGAGATCTGGTAACTGAGACATTTTACATTTACATTTACATTTTAAGCATTTAGCAGACGCTCTAGAGACAACCATGGCATATGATTTACATCATTTCATGCCATCGGAGGGCTATCCGTTATTTTTACGCAGCTTTGTCTATTTTTTTCGTATGACAAAAGTTGAAAACGCAGTACGTTACGAACCGCAGTATACATAATCATCCGTTAACTGTCCGATAGCCAATTAAAAATGGCAAAGTCCTTTTGGATTCCTCTTCCCTCCCAGTATCAAACTGGAAACCACACATTTTTTCAAAAACACAACGCCTCCACTACGTATTCTAAACAGATACGCACAGTGACGGATGCATATCTGATTTTCACGTTTCATCCGTCTCTGTGTGACCGCAGCCTTAAATGAAACCATAATGCATCCCTGCCTGCTGGCTTTCTATGAGGGTCTTTTGGATCCTTTTGTAGCATTTCAAAAACAGACCGTTTTTATCGTTCCTTATGCATTGACCCCAAATAAAATCTGATCAGACAGTGTCAAATTATCTTTGGTGTTTTTTTTTAATCAACGCCAAGCAGTGTAACTTTGAAATAATTGTATCATGGATGGGCAAAAGCATACGCACACACATACACACATACACACATACACACGCACAGAAGAATTGTATACACAACACTGCCGTGAGCCAAATAAGCCCTGGCCTTGCTTTGTGTGCTGGGATGTGTAATATTTGTTACAAAGCCTCGCTTGGTTTTACAATGCATGGATATTCTTAAACCATTGTCTGCTGAACGATTGGAAAAACCCCTTTCTCTGTAGATTACTGGTTAGTAAGTCCCCCCTAACCCCACCACCCCCACCTCGGCACTGCTCTAACATAGAGGGCTGGTGGGCGGGGGGTGGATCAGGTTCCTAGGTGCAGTGTCCGCAGGCAGGAGTTAACCTGATCTTTGGCTGGGTGGGGCGTGGGGGGAGGGGAGAGGAGGGGGAAGGACTGAGGAACAATAGATGCCTCTGTTCTCAACCTGTGTCCCCCGCCCCACCCCCCTTGGGTCAAAGGGAAAAGACACAAACCCACGTCCAACATGGGCTTTCATGAACAAAATGGATTTAATAATAGTAATAATTGAAAGATTCTCTAAGCTCTTATATAAATCAGGTTCACTTTGTTGCCCTGTTCAAACATCCAACTAAACACCTTCTTAAGCTACAATTAGACATAGTGTTAATTACTAGTAATAAGTATAATTGCAATATTGATTATAAGTTCAGTTACTATTTTTATTAGAAGGCAGTGGTTGTATTATCTGGGTCCACATCACCAAGTGTCATGTATATGATAGGTCCTGGTTTCTGTCTTTGATGCAGAAGGGGTGCGTAGATTTTCTGGGGAGAGATACCGCGTGCGAAAGAAGTGGGCGGAGGCGGTTTCACTGTGGCCCAGCCCCCTCAGACATCAACGCATCACTCATAGCTTTCTCCTCCTTTGTCCTCTGATTTTTCTTTTTGTCTCATGACTTCCTGTCTTTCTGCATTCAGGAGATGTTTTGACGAGGGCACTTTTTGAGGCCGACCTTCTTTAAAAATTTTTTTTTTTACGCCGAACACCGGAGGCGACTTCAGAGAGTGTCCTTTTTCGGCAAAGTCGCTTTGCCACTTTTCTCGCTTTATCTTCCAGTTTTGACCTTCCTGGAAAAAAAGATATGAAAACTTTATTTATTTTTTGTGCTGCAGTTTCCGAAGAAAGTTGAAAATATCCTGTTAGATAAGAGGAGGTTGTCCCTTTCCCTCTGAGGACGAGGACAAAGGGAGGTGTGATATGAGCGGTAGCAGAGGGCAGGTGTGCCTGCTGCTGGGAGCTGCCCGTTGACCCGTGAACGGTCTATGCGCTGATAAGCCCTGTTTGTGTTACTGAGAGAGCTCCTCTCTGCTCTCCTGCCAGGTGGAGGGGGTAAACTGGGTCCCAAACAAACTGGGTCCCGACCACTGTCTGGTCACACCCACACCTTTCACCCCTGAACCCCCCCTCCCCACTCTGCCACAACCTCCTCAGGGCTTCAGCATGACGGGGATGACGGTGACAAAGATTCTTTAGACTCACCGGATACTCAGCTCCTGTGTTCCCTCCATCCTCTCTGCTTCTCAACTACAGGAGGTTCTGGTTGGTAACAGGAGTTTCTGCTGACATGTTACAGTACTGAACGTCCACTGCCATGGTATTCTCCTTGGTCACACTCCTTAACGAATTTGCATCATATTGGAATGTTTTGGCTTCAACGGCGAGGAGACAGAACTTTCTGTCTTGCGGAGTTGAGTATCTGGTGCAGCTGTAGAATCTGTGGTGATAACACAATAAACTGGACGGACATTGTGTGCCCTTTCACCTTAGTTTGGGTTGTGCGCTCAGATTGATGGTTTTTTGAACAAAGGCCCATATCTCGAGTTTCCCTTCACCTACGCTGGGTTAAAGTGGCCCCGCCCCCTGCATTTCACTTTTAAAAGCACAATTTTGTTCTTTTTAGTAAGAATGCTTGTGAAGCACTAAACAGGTTTTTGTGCTTTTGGGTTTTCCAAACCCACCTAACCGTTCTCACAACATTCCTGTAATGCTCCAGCCAACATTACTATGTTGTCATTTCTCAACAACAACAACAACAAAAAATATTTGCTGAGATTTTTTGAAAATGTAATGCTCAGTAGATACACCTGGTCATATACAACCAGAGTTTTGATATCCTTAACCTCAACTCTCAACTGGCCACATCATCCTGTTAGTGCCACCAGCGAAACTATGAGTCCCACATTTGTCCCTCGCAGGTTTAGTAATTTGTCCCCCTACAGAACAGTTCCAGTCTAACTGGACTGTGCCTGAGTCACCACCACCACCTCCCACCCTTGCATACGCACCTGTGTCTCTCTCTTTTTTTCTTTTGGGATATGTTCCGTTTTTTCTGTCCTGTCTTGGCTTGTGAAGCCCTGGCACAGAGTCAACGCCCCGGCTACGCTCTCCAGCAGGAGAATTGGCTAACTGCTTCACCATGCAGCCGGTGATACTCACAACAAACACTTTTCCAGGCCCTGAGTACTTCCCTGCCTGCCAGGGAAGGGTGAACCTCCCCCGGCAACTCAATACCCTTATTTTACCCCTCTTTTGTGCTAAACACAAGACAAACTGTGATTTGATACCCCCCCCCGACCTGACAACTGATCCAGGATCAGCTTCATTAACCTTACTATCCGCATCAATAATGTGAAAACGGTTGAAAACTGATCTGGGGTCATCAACTTTGCGGCAGGACACCTTTTCCCCAGGTGGAGAGGGGGTTTGTTGGAGGAGTATCTTGCTTGACCAGGTGTCACTGCTTAGGAGACAGTTTCCTCTCCCGTTCCCCCCTGCGCCCACTGGACATGCCTGGGAAGACCCATAACTCTTATTTTACGACATGGCCATGCGAAACGGAGAGCAGGAGGAAATGCCTTCAGTCCTGAAACGGCTAAGACCCTAATTATCACCGCTGGGCTTCCCTGACTCACTCCCAAGAGTGCTCTCATACTCCCTGAACACCGCCTGCCCTCTCCACAGGTACAATCTTATTCCAGAATGGACGGCCAAATTAAGCCGCTATTAGATGCGATGTAACCTTTTCAAGTAAGGCGTAGGTATAATGTACGGTGGAAATAAGATGGTTCCTGTTTGTTTCGTACTACACAACTACATAATTTACTCCTTTTTGTGTTTCTACATTGAGGCCAAGAGAATATACAATGTCCTAAAGAGCAAAACTGAAGAAATGAACTTACTTTCAGGTCAATAATTGTTTACATTTTAAATTTGTTTTTACAATTGTTTGATTACTGAATATTGTAGTTCCAGAATAAAAAAGGAATACTTGAGATAACAAATAAAATACCTGATAAAAATTGTGAGAAACTATTGTGAATATTCAGCACATTTGAAGACAAGGCAACAGATGAATAGAATAATATAGTTAAGAAACCAAAACTAAATATGTGTACAAGAAAAGAAGAAGAAAATAATTATCAAAATATCGTAAATATTTTACACATATAAAATTGAAGACCAAACAACAAAACAACATACTGTATATAGCTCAGTTTCCTAGGTATACAGCAATAAGTCATATTAAATAATACAGCAGAATTTCTCCCAGTAATTGAAAAGTATCTGTAAAACTTAATCAATACGAGTTCAGTTACCTCATCATAGCATGAAAAACATTCTATCAATTCTATTCACAAGACTCTCTGAATTCAAGAGAGGAGAAGCAAGACTATTGTATATTTTGTATACAACCATTTCTCTGAAAAGCAAATATGCTCAAGTGGAAAATGAAACAACTTGCTGATGTGATTTGTTGAGATGCATTTGGACGTACAGACGACCACACCTTGTCTGGCAGTCTGGACTCTGCACGTATGCACACATGTTTTACAGATCTCCCTCCATGGCACCGCGTGTGTGAGGGAGCCACGGTGCATAATTTGAGGAAGCCCAGGAGCACTGTGGTGGGGGCGCGTGATGCGGTGCCAGCACCCTGCCAGGAGTATAATTTTAGCCGGGCCTCAGATTAGGCAGGAGCCCGCCAGGGGCGTCTATAAACTGGTTGGTGGTGCAGAGTCCCTCAGATTTGCTTTGCTGAGCCTGCTGTTCCTCTGGGTGGGCGACGGTGGTGGTGGGGGGTCTCCGTCAGAGTCACGGTGACAGATGTGTACCTGCTCTTCGCTCTCCTGGTGCGTCACTCTTTTCCTCTTTTCTCCCTCTCTCTCCTCGTTTCTCGCTCTCTCTCCCTCTCTTTCTCTACCTCCTTTTCTCCTTCTCCCACTTTCTCCCCCTCTCTCTCTCTCTCCCTCCTCCCTTCTCTTTCTCTCTCCCACTCTCTCAGCTTTCTGAATCCCAGAATTCATTGCCCCCCCCCGCAGGGTAATACAGGAGGGTTCTGCTCCTATTGCCTACACCGTAGCCATAGAACGATGTCCCCAGCGGTCTACTAGCAATTAGCCGTAATGCTTAAATTATTGTGGGACTGCTCCAAGTTTGCTCAAGAGTGCAGTGTGACTAACAAAGTGATGTGCGATCGCTCCCCACCCGCTCCTGTTTATTTATTTATCCCCCCCAGCAGCATTTTTCTCCTTGTTAGCAGCTCTGAGTGGGAAAAGACCTGCAGTCCTGGAACAGCTGCCGCTGCGAAGGCCAGAGAGAGAGAGAGAGAGAGTGTTCCTTTTTTTGAGGTCTGTTTTCTTCACTCGATTCTCAGCGGGAGAGAAGGGGACAAATCCTGGAAGCAGACAGCTGGGACCAAGCAAGAAAGGTGACTTCTTCCTGCCTCTGTCCTCAGAATCCCCCTGCATTGCGTTGCTTTTCAAGGTCAAGTCGAGAGCCGACGGGAGCATTGCTCAGTCCAAATGGAGTGAGCTGAAACTCATAAAAGCCAGAGCTGCACAGACATAGTAATGAGTCTGTCCTTGTGGAGCTTCTGTGCACTTTGATTGTTGTGAAGGATGAGCCTTCACCCATTACTGCAAATATGTGTGAATAATGACTTTTTTTAACGCACTGACTTATATGTTTCAAATGTTTTAATGAGTTATGAGCACTGGGTACTTCAGTTCACAGTGATGGGGATTGGGTGTGGGTGCCTGAGCCAGGGATTGGACAACGAGTTCCAGCTGAGCTAATTAAGGCTTCTTAACTGCAGGTGTGGGACTGCTGAGGAAGGATATTAAGTGTGTGTCCTGACAATGTACAGTATGGACAATAGTGTGCATGTTCTCACTTTCAAAATAAATTATTATTATTTTTGTAAATGCCTTCCTTCTCCGTTTTTATAGCTGGTGATTCAGCCAGCACCATCACAATTATATTATATTGTGGTATTGTTATAATGTATCATTATATTATAATACTTTTCGTTATCTTTCATGAATTATGAAATATGAAATGAATGATTTTTAGTTCAAATTTCCAAACCCACCACAAGTTTTCCCATGTGAGCCCCAGAAATGAAAACACATCCACTAAATCGGCTTCTCCGTATGAGGAAATCAATGACTTCCCAGTGTTTCTTGATCAGTGTCTGATGCTTGCAATTAATCAGTCCTGTAAACACCTGCCAAAGAATTCATAATTGAACTTTAATTTACTTGAATCACTTGCTGTGATTGAAAGAGTCCCAGTAAAGCTATGTTAATAAAATATGACATTAAAGTACTATAATTTGGAAAGTGAATGTACTTTTTCTCCTGTGCTCTCCTTGTTGTCTAGATTGTATAAAGGAGGCCACTCGAGCTTTGAACAGTGGGACTGATGTTGAAGAATCAAAGGAAGGCCGTCCATGCCTCTTTACTGACTGAGGAGCTCACGCACGAACATTACACTGGAACGAATCCCTCCTGAAATGACCACATTGCTCCAAATCGGCCCTCCAATCTCTCTTTCCTCCATCCCTCTCTCCCCTCCTAATTGCCTTCTCCAGTCTCTCTCTCTCTCACTCCGTCTCTGTTCCTCTCTTACCTGACTCTCTTTCTCTCAGTGACGACGGGGCTGTGATTCCTTGTTGTGATGGCACTGAAGCGTACCCAACACTGGCTCGCAGGTGAGCGCTGGTTATCAAATCAACCTGCCACATTAGCAAGCTTGTGACCCAAAGGCCACCTCCCCCTAGCACCAGGCCCAATCAGTACTCAGGTTTGCTGGCTAAAATGAGAGGCCGGGATGCTTATCTCTGTAGCTGACGGAGTCAAACGTCACAGGAACCAGGCTACCGTCTTCTAAGGAGGCCAAGACCAGCAATGGTAGTCAGTTGGTTTTGTTAACCCCCTATGTACAAAGCTTTACAATATGAATTTAAAACATTGAAACAAACCTAATGTCACCCTGGCTCCAAAACACCGTATGTCTCTGTTATAGACCTGGGTCAAAGTTGAAATACTTTAGACTCTTTAAATACTTTGGATAGTTTTTAACTCTTTAGAAAATGTGAAAACCTTCCTGCAGATACCTGAGAATATTCAATGCAACATGTTACTTAACCAAAGTTGGTCTGAACATTGATGAAAATAGATGTTTCTTTTAAAATTGTCAATAATCTGCAGAAGTTTTCTGATGTCTAAAACGTTAAAGTATTTCAAATAATTATTTACCCCGGGTCTGTTCTGTTATGAAAGGAGTTGGTAGGGCCAAAAGGAAACACCAAAGCCCCGATTCACGTAAATGCATCAAGCAAAGTAATGTGAGAAACTATCTGCAGGACAGAAACTGTGACCTGTGCAAAAAGGACATAAACCATTGAAAGCTGAGCCCAGGAGCTCTTTTCTTATTGTGGATTTTATTCCTTGCCTTTTCCCCGCCCTGCCACCGCAAAAGGTCGAATGTTTAGGCACGGGTAATTAAAACTTAAGTACTTTGTGTATATGCCCTTTACTAGCAATTATAAACATAATTAAGTGTCTGGTTAGTTGTACGAATTTGACCTAACGAGGGCTGCCATGGCTTTCTCTCTCTCTCTCTCTCTCTCTCTCTCTCTCTCTCTCTCTCTCTCTCTCTCTCTCCTATGGCGTGGTGTTTCGAATTCAGCAGCAGAATGATTCATCATCTGGCGGTCAGCTCCATTCAACAGGCCTAACCACAGCCGGCCACACCAAACGATCTCTGACTGAGTGGGTAAGACCTGGCCTCTCACTGCGACCTGGACTGTTTGAAAACCTCTTCAGAACAGACGGGAGGCGGGGGAACTTGACGTCTGACGGACTGTAGGAAGCCAAAGGGGGGGAAAAAAATACAATCTGGTGGTGCTTGGTATTTTCCAGGGCTGTGGAGTGAGAGTTTCCATCAGCAGGACCGGAGGAGGAGTGTTTGTGCAGTTGTCAGACTCGATTCTTCGACAGCGGGAGAGAAGCGCACGGCCGTGTTCCTATCCGCTCGGCTGCTCCCTCCGCGTCGTTGCGGCCGCATCGGCATTTCGACGTTGCCGCAGTGCTATGGCAACGCTGCAAAATGAAGTAGCGTTCACCGCCCCCAGAACATAAGCGGACGTATGATGCGTCGTGCGACGGAAATTGCCATATGACACATAAGCAGACCCTACGTTTAGCGCTCTGAGAACACTGGGTTCCTGGGGCTGCTCCTCTGCGTTGGCCCCGCTTGGCTGTTTAAGCGTGTCTGCTCTAAGCCCGCACGGAACACTTCCTCTCCCCGCAGAACTGACCACAGGACATGTCATCCCTGCACGGAGCACACAAACAGACAAGCCCTCCTCTTCCTTTCCCTCCCTCCCTCCCTCCCTCCCTCCCTCAGTCGCCCCCTGACACACATAAACAAACTCAATTAGCTAATGATGCTGCTTAGGCCATTGCAGGAGCCTAATTAAGGCTTATTGGCTGCCTGATGTCAGCTCTCTGGCGGGGATTGATCATGTCTGGTGGGGCTTTCCCCCCTCTCAGTGAGGGTGCAGAGTGGCTGGTGGGGGGGGCACCGACCCACAAGGTGCTACCACAGACTAGCAAAACCACACATACATAAGTACCAGGATGGGTTCATGGGCTTTAAATAAAAAAAAAAGTTTAATATAGAAATAAATAAAATTGTAGTATTTTTTAATCATGCTAATTACACTGTGGTTGCTGCTAGCAACCATCTCTGAAGAAAGGTTTGGCCTGCAATGATTTTCATTTATTGTTGTCTCACCCACCATAGTAGAATGCATTTACTTTAAGTGGCTTGTGTCTGCTGAATGACTACATTGACTACAGTCAGTCAATCAATCAATATATCAATCAATCAATTAATGTGAAGGCAACTACCACCACTGATAAGATTGTGTTGAGATCTGGAAACTTGTTTCAGATACATGATAATAATAATAATAATAATAATAATAATAATAATAATAATAATAATAATAATAATAATAATAATAATAATAACAATAACTCTCTCAATGAATTTCCCCCTTCCACAGCCAGTGTATATCCAACACTGACCTCCACGTATGCCTCAGTGAAGCTGTTCCCTGGGGTTGTTTCCCCCAACATATAATTGATAATGATAATAAATGTCAAATTCACCTGAGTGTATAACAACAAGAGAAATGCTGTTAACAACATGGTTGTCATTGTGAGAGTTTGGACTTTTAAGGAGCGAACTGGAGAGGGTCCCATGAGCTCAGTCTTCCTTGGTGGTTCCGTTTAGCCTTGTTTAGGGTCAGCTCACCGCTCGCAGTGAACCGGCGCCTCACAGCCCGGCAGGCGAGGGGTTAATCGCCGTTAAAGCCAGACCCCCCTGCGCGTGACGCACCGTCTCGGAGAGGGAAAGTTTAACAGGAAAAGCAGTCTAAAGAAGGTCCCGGCACAGAGAGGCCGAAGGTACGTTTTCCTTGGCCGACTCCTGACATTTTTGCACTTGTTTTTCCAACTTTTGCTTAACTTACAGCTCGATGGTTTTTGTATTTGGAGAATCGCACAGAGCTCCTATTTTTATTCCGGTGGAAGTCGTGCTTTTTTATCACCATTGTGGGACTCGTTCGGTTTTCTCCAGGTTTTGCTCTCTTCACCCCCTCCCACACCGCCCCCACCACCACTTACCCCCTCACCCCCATCACCCCCCCCTCCCCGAAAGACACATTCTCCTTTCTCTATTGTAGTTTACATTCTTAAAGACCATGCAATGCTTGAATTCTGAGGCTCGACTCTAAGAGGGGGGGTCTGGTGATAACTCCACACAGCACAGCCTAAACTGGCCGTTCTTCTGCTACCTCTGTAACATATATGCCATTTAGCAGATGCTTTTATCCAAAGCGACTTACAGTAGTGAATGCATACATTTTTCAGTATATGTGGCCCCAGTGGGGACAGTGCAATGCCACAATGCCCTTGGCAGCCAGGAGAAAATGAAGTACTAATCAGACAAATATCATCTACAAAAGGCATTAAAAAGACCACAAATGCATGCTTCTGTTTAAGGCAACCCTTTCAAGAATGTCCTATAGGTCAATTCGATTTGCTTGAAATAAAAATCACAATTTAATTTTATAATTCCTTTATTATCGAGCATTTTTGAAGGTATGCTCTGGCGAAATATGCTCTTTATTTAGTGATTGTTTGTGCTATGAAGCTCCCGTTTTGGGATGACTGATGTGTGCTTATTGGTATTTTAGATGTGTTTGCCTCAGTGTGTGTGCCAACCTGAGGGGGGGGTCTGGCGGGAGCAGGGACTGTCCTTCATATGTTAATATGCAGCACATGTGGCCCCAACGTAGCCGGGCTTTGGGGGTCTGACAGTCCCCCCATTCATTCACCCTGAAACTGCCTCTCTATTCAATCAGCTCCCATAGAGGGGAGGGGATGGGAGGGGGGAAGGCCAGAGGGGAGAAAGGGGGAGGAGGAGTGGGGTGGGGGTTCTCTGTCCTCCTTAGCTTCAAGAAAAGGGGGGTTAAAAACAATAGCTGTGCAAATGGCTTGGCCTCCCTAATGCCTGGGGGAGCCACCCCTTCCCTGGAGGATGGGGGCTGGGGGCGGGGGGGCTGGGGGGGGGGGGTGTCAGGGGAAGGCCTCCAGTGTCCTCTGAAATTTTCATAGGTCAGCCTGGACAATGGGCACTTTGATAGCAGCACTGTGCAAATGTAAATCAGCCAATCGAAAAAAGACAAAAACATGACCCCCCACCACCCCAAAAAAAAAAAAAGATTTTTTTAAACCCCTTAAATAGAGAGAGCCGGGGGACTCTCGACTGGCTCCCGTTTACCCCCCCCCCACCCCCTGCCCTCCAAAAAAAGACGCGGGTGAAAGAAGGGGAGTTGGTGGCTTTTTCCTCTCTCTTTATTTGTGGTGTGGAGTAACAGAGGGGGGTCGGATGGAGAGCACTCTTTCAGAGCTATCTCTTCCTTGGGAAAGCTCGCAGGACTCCTCTGTTCGGATCTTTGGCTGGGGGAATGCTCGTCATTGTGTGTCTTTTTTTAGGTGTGGTTGTGACAGTCTCCCCCGGCCTGTTTTTGGTGCAGCGGGGCACGCTGTGAGCGTCTCTAAATCCCATTACTGTCAGGCCCAGCTGAAAGAGAATTTTGGCGGGTGGTGAAAACTCTTCCAGCAGTCCCACAATCGCTGTTCCAGAACCTTATGTGCGCTCGGTCCAAGGCCGAGGACATTTTCCGCAATAGTGGCAAGCCCCGTCCGCGGGAAACAGACGTAGCGCATTGCAATCTTTGACAGCGTCGAGAAGTGTCAGCCGTGGTTATTGTCAATTGATACCCGTCATTAATTTCATCCTGCTCTCGATGATGAATATAAGACACACTGGAGACTCTTTTGTCACAAAACATCATTTTCAAATGCTTTTGGCTCGGGGAAAGGTAACAGTGGTTGGGCTGGATGCAGCTGTGTATGGTATTTTGTTCCCGGAGCGGGCTTTAGGGTCCCCCCGCTGCACGGCAGAGGAGGGGTGTTGGGAGGAGGGACTCCTGGGGCCCCTCTTGTTAAACGCACCCCCAAGATCTGAGGCCTGAAGTTCCCTCTCTGGGGTGGAGGACAACTGCAGCTTGCATGTTCCTGAGACACGCACCACCCCCAAACATACACACGCATCCCCCTAAACACATGTGCACACACACACACACACACACCTGTGCACAAACACAAACACACACACACACACATGCAAGCACGCATGCGCACACATATGGACACCACCACCCAAACAAACCCCAAAGTATACTGTAAACCTCCAAACACACACACACACACACACAACCACAAGCACGTACGTGTGTGCGCACACAAAAACACACACACACACACACACACACACATACTCAAACGTATATCCCTCGTTGCCTGTCTGCCAGATGGTAACAACACCCATTATTCAATTTGCTCCCATTTACAGTGGCCACCTTGTCAGTCATTTCTGCCACAGAGAAGTTTGGGGGAGGCTGACAGGCATCAGATGACAAAGCACATGCAGAACACGACATATGGCAATATCCCTCTGCGACTGACACAAAACATACTCCTAACTGACATAACATCGTAACAGGGTGACTAAAATGTTGTGAGAAACATTTTCTGCTGCCAGACCAATGCATATTATGCATTCGCACAACTGGTTTGAATTATGCGTGGCTGTAAAATAGGAATCTTGTCACGTCTTTGGTACTTAAAATGTGCCTATTGTTGCCTATAAGTCCCAACTTTGGATGGCATTGACAGCGCCGCCTCCTCATGTGCACTTTGTGATGTCAGAAATCCCACAATGCACTTCCTTCACCACATGGCTTTAATCATCTGCATTGTGTATTACACGAGGGAGGAAAGGCTGTTTACTTGTGGCTGTTTATCTCTGAAAGCTGTGCTCCCCGGGCTCTTGAAAGGGTGTGATGTTTGACAAGGGGCTCAGAGGCCTGAGTTTGGGACAGAAATGCAGTGACGTGAAAGAGCCGCCACGTTTAACTTTGGCATAGAGACAGAGGTGTGACAGGCAGCACACAATTTCTAGCCTTTTTCATCACATTGCAATGTTGTTCTTTTGAAGCATTGCTAAAATTTGCTCCACCTATCCTTGATAGAATGAAACAGCGAGAGAGAGACAGAGAGAGAGAAAGAGAGAGAGAGACCACAATCCACAACCACTGAAGCAGCCATAACTTTTGATATTCGACTTTAAAGAGTTCTTGTTTTTCCATTGTTTTAAAGTTCTAATTTGTTGCTTTGGCAAACCGTGTCATTAAAGACTCTTTGAAATTAGACAAAAATATGAGGGGGAGGTTTGGAGAGAGCCTTTCTGAATACCAGACATATTTCTTATAAAATATGTCTGGTCGGAAAATAAAATGGAAAAAATCCAAGCCAAAGTGAACCGCCAAGAAATTTGCAATGAGTTTCAGAGTTCAGCATTTTCAAGTTTAGGGTTCTAGACATATCACTAGGGAAGGCTGGTCATTCACATTAGCCAATCAGGAGTGATGGCTTGTATTTGTTGTTTTACCTGGCTTTTATTGGTCTGTACTGTGGAATTAGGATACAGCAGAAATGCATGAAGTGATTTCTACCATGGAAGGATGTTTATTGCCCCTGACAAGTGATAACAGGTGATTTTATGACTTTGTGATTTATGTCAGTCTGGATCTTGTTGATAAGAAGTCTCCTAGGAATATGACTGGTTGAAAAGGTATGAGACGGTAAGTAGGCTACACACCTGGACACAGGGAAAATCACCTGTCTCTCTCAAATGCCACTCATTCTGTTACCATTATGAGTAATAGTGGCATTTATCTAAAATAATAGCAATTATTATAAACACATTTATTATAAGCATACTGAATACCTCTCCACCATTACTGGCTTTTATTTGTTTAAAAAATTATTGTTTCTTTTAGATTTTACCATCCCCTACAAACTTGCCGTCCGCCTCTGCAGGACGAGCTAATACCTTGAGGCAACGTTCGCTTCCTCCGAGCCGAAATTCGCCCATCCCTGTTTACGAGGTTGCCTTACTGCTCCTCGGTGAGCTCATGCCAGCTCTCCCTCCCCCCTCCCCCTGGGGCAGACAGCCAAACGCCGCCCCCGATCGGGGCTCCCCACCAGGGCTGGTCTGGTACAGTTGGGTTTTGAACCGTGACCGTGATAGGCAGCTCACACTCGTAAAGGTCCAGACAATACGGGTGCGTTAGACCACTATGCTATCGGAGGCCTCCATTATTGGCTTTTATATATGCACACAATGAAAGACATTCTGATTCAAATGTAAACGTGATTCTTTTAAACATGGCGTTTTTTTTCTCATTTGATGTTTGAGATTTTATACTCTCAATTTTAAACACACACACACTGTATACTGAGTGTATATGCCATTTGGCATACAGTAGTGAATGCATACATTTTTCAGTATATGTGGTCCCCAATGGGAATCAAACCCACAACCCAAGCATTGCCAGTGCCGTGCTCTACCTACTGAGCCACACAGAACCACACACACACACACACACACACACACACACACACACACACACACACACACACACACACACACACACACACACACACACACACACACACACAAAACACACACTTGTGCACACACTTGTGCACACACACATACACACGCCAACACTCTTGTCCATGCACGCACACACAGGTACACACATGAGCACACTTTTGCATGCTCACACACACACTCCTCATCCCCACCCATGGGGCTGAGGGTGTGCATCAGTGTGTGTGTGTGTGTGTGTGGGGGGGGTTGCTGTCATTGATCAGATTGGGCCAGATTGGGAGCCCACACCAAGCAACACCAGCTTACAGGGGTGATGCATCTCTGTGATCCAATACTCAGAGAACTAACTCCAATGTTTAATTTGACTGGACCCTCTCCTCCTTTAAATGTGAATGAATGTGTCAGAGTGTATAATCCATGTTTAATATACTGGTGTGAAGAATGTCAGATTATTATTTTACAGCTCATTATTATTTTCCCATGACCCACCTAGACCTCTCTCATGACCAACCAGGGGTCCCGACCCATGGTTTTGGAATCAGTGATCCTATCTACGGCCCATGCCACTTCTAAAACTCAAAACATATTTCTACCAGCTGTCAACTGTGGCCATACCTCGGGGGAGAAATCAGGAGCCTGGACAAAAGTATTATCATTCAATCCATTGCGTGACTTCCTCCTGGTCCAGAACGGGAACCCAGAGTCTATGTGTAGCCAGTGCGTGAAGACAGCTAGGAGCCAATAACGTTGGCTCAGCGTTGGTATGACGTTGTGGCGAGGGCTCTAGCATTGCCAATGGCACTGTTGCAAGAACACTAGTGCGTTAGCTGGACGTGTACTGAAACCATGTTCTGAAAACCACAGGCTAAATTTGACAACAAATCCTGTCATGGGGGAGAATTTTAGGTATCCCTCAGAGCCAGGTGTGCCTCCCCATGAGGAAAAATCATGGGAGTGGGTTTGAAAGTTATAGATTATGCATATTATCTGATATTGCCACTGCAAGAGAACCTTAGATATATCCAAGACTGTTGTTTGGAATGGACAGCACTGATCTGTGAATAATGATCATAATATGACTTTCAATTACATATGATTTGGAGGCAATTCAATTTAACCATTATTAAAAAAGCCTATTATGGTTTTGTGGGTAGGAATGCAATGACATGAGAGGTTTTGTTTCAGGTTTGCGTTTAAAGGCCTAGATCAGACATTGTCAGCAAGCACCCTGGGTCCCCATGGTAACGCCTGAAATCACCTGCGGGTCCGTGAAATGGCCGCATCCCGAGTCAAACTGCCCGGAGAGACATTGACCTTAGTTAATGAGAGAATTTGCTATGCAGAAAACATAATTGGAGCGAATCACATCCTAAAATGACAGCAGTGAAGTCACTTTTTAAATATACTATGGTTGTATTGTCTAAAACAAAACAGAAACTTTTAATTTAATAGCTGCTGTCCAGGTAATTATGTTACTTGACTGTGGCCTGTTGGTTATTGGTTAAAGCTTTGTGCTGTGCAGCTAAACACTCATGCTAGCCACTAGATATCACGGTGGAAAGAGACTTGACACTTATACCCCCTTTCCACTGCAGAACTGGAAGCAGGCTGACTGAAGTTTTCATTGCCTTTTTATTGAGCTGAATCAGAACAAACCACAGCAGCTTGGTTCCACTCAAACATACAAACATACACTACTGGTCAAAAGTTTTACATAATTTTTCAGTTTTTGGTAACCTAAACTTTTTTTTAACCTTTGGCAGTTTACCGCTTACCTTTGTACCATTTCAGGTTATTCACTGGACTACTTAAATTTCAGTAAAAACTGGAAAAAAACTGGGGTGTTCTAAAACCTTTGACCGGTAGTGCAGATGTGCGATAGCCACTAGCTATGCTAAAAACAACTATGCTAACAACAGTGAATATCTCTCTTTCTCTCCATTTTGAATTCATGCAATATATTAGAGGCCAAGGGGAAGAGGGCTGCAATGGGAAATGACCTGAGCCCTGTGAGCCAGGCCCAGGTGGGGCTCAGCATGGCTCTGCTTAGCTTAGCATGGCTCTATCAATGGAGGAGCGGTATTAGTGGGCTGTAGGTTGTATTCATGTACATTCAAGGCCTCAGGATTTCCTCACATTTTCACCTGTACCCTGGGGTTTGTCCACAGAACATATAGAATGTATCTTCCCGTAACCAGTTTCAAAAATACATTATGGATATATTACTACACCACAAGTTGGGTATGTTTTGTTTTCCTACCTGTGACCTGCACAGCCAGGATGTGAATCTGCTGCATATCAGAAGATCACTTAGAGAACTGGAGGTCCACGACCCTAATCAATCAGTTTCCTTCACTTACCAGCAGCATAACTGCATGTAATGCTGGGTCTGGCCGGTATTGATCTCTACGCTGTGATTAACGTGCGCGGGAAACGGCAGCCTTCAGCCTCAGAGCTCAGCAGGAGCATTCAGACCGGCAAGCAAAGGCGAACACGAATCACACACGTTCGCAAGCAATTTCAAACCTTTTTTTCCCCGTTAGCTTTGTGTTCACCACAGACGTTCGCAAACCTAAACGGTGGTGCGTAGAACCAAAATAGCATCGGATGGCGCTGGCCTGAAGGAGATGTGTTTGTTTATGTTCAATGCAAAGCAGTTTGGAACGTTTGTAAAAGCCGTTCAAGTTTCGCCGTCCAAAGAAAACAGTTTGCCACGGACGTTGTGGGCTGCTCACTGAATTTGAACGCACCTAGGATTTGTTTAGCCCCCGGGACGTGTCAACATTGGAACAGGCAGTGAGGTGGTGAACTCAGCGGTGAGGCCTAAAGGCTTTTATTTATCTATATATAATAATTAAATATTGAATTATTAATAACTGCAAATCTCTTTGGAATACAACTGACCCATAGACTATAATTGTATGACTGTTTTTGTATGTTTGTATACCCTCTTGTGTGTAAAATCTACCCATTTTGTAGATTTATATTTTTGTACTATATGTATGCTAAAATAAATGCTAAATTTATGCAAAAATAAATTTTGCGAGGTTTGCGAGTGCCTCGAGACACTGTATCCCTGGTATCTTTCTTGGGTTGTCCCTTGACCCACCTCGCCTTTCGAGAAATGTCATGGTTCTGTCAGTCGGGGCTCGCTTGCCTGCGCTCGTTCAGCAGATCTGGAGAGGCACGCTAGCGTTGCGTGGGAAATGACGCTATTTTTCCCTCGTTTGGTGCGACGAGGCGGCGTTATAATCCGCCGGCCCGGGTTCTCCCAGTAGCCGGGGGTTCGAGGAGGAAGCGTCGGACAGAGTGGTATTGATGAGCTTTGAGAGGAGCTGTGAGAGAGTTTGCTTAGTGTTTTTTTGTGGGGCTGCGGGAGGGGCGACACAGAGGGGGCTCTGTTTGAGGTATCTGTGGAAGGAGGGGAGAGAGAAACGATGCCGTTTAGGGTAATGAAAAAGTGCCTTTGTGGCAGGGGCCTGAAAAACAGCCCATTTAGAGTGGTCTGCCTATTAGCGGACAATGGGAAGGGTCTGTCTGTGTGCGGGGCTGCAATTCACCCCCGTTTGAGGCCGCACAAAGACCGTTTGGTGCGCGCATCGAGGGAAGACACCGGGAGCTTCTTTTTGGCTTCGCCTTCCCTCGCTCTCTCCCCGTCTTTGTCTTTCATCTTGGCTCACAAAGGGGGCCTCGGCCCCTTTCCCGGAGTGCGAAGGAGAGGTGGCCCTTCGCTCCTCCCTCCGCCCCCGTCGCCCTCAGTGACACGTTTATGGGCCTACGGAGTGGCAGAGGAGACGGGAGATTGGAACCTGTAGTGACAGGCTCCACCGTGCCCATGCCCCTGTGAGCCAGGGGGGTGAGGGGGGCGTGGGGCTGTCTCTGCCTCTCCCTCTCTTCCCCCATCACCCGCTTTCCTTCTTCCCCCAAAACTCCCTGCAGCCAGCCCTCTCCCCACTGCAGTGTGAGGGCCACCGAGAGGCCAGGGGACCATGGATGCCAGATACTGTTCTCCTCACAGGCCAGCCTGGAAATATCCCCCTCTGCCTTTCCTCCATCAGTCCCTGAGAGAGAGAGAGAGATAAACAAGGATAGAGAGAGATCGAGAGAATGAATGGAGAGACTTTTATTATTTTCTCTATATTGTCTCTACTTGTTCTGTTATATTCCTTGTGTATTATGAATATCCATTTCAATGCTGTCAGTGAAAAAGAGCCAGCAAAATAATACTCCTTGACTAGTTAATAATAGTAATCGCAACAACAAGAACAATATTGCTACTACTACTATTACTACTACTAGTAATAATATTGACAATGACAATAACAATAATAAATAATTATCATTATCATCATCATCAACATCGTAATCATTTAGCGGGCACCATTTTCTGATTTTGTTGTTTATTGTTTTTAAATATTATTCACCACACCAATTCAAGATGATCTATTTATGGTTTTATTTGTTTGACCACAATCATGCTCTGCTGCCCTGCCGTCATGTAAAATGCTACACAATCAGTCTGTCTCTGGCCATCTGCATTCAATTAACTCTTCGTAAACGCCACGTTTGATTGGTCTTGTGGAGGACAGAGGAGGGACTGAGCTGAGCTCTCAGACAGGGGTCAGAGGTCAGCGGGACCAGAGGACCTCATAGAGCTGATGTCATACAGTGTGATGTAAGAAAAACAATATAACTCACAGACACAGATAGCCCTGAGAATGCACAGACACAGAGTGTAGTTGTGTGTGTGTGTGTGTGTTTGTGTGTGTGCATATCTGTGTGTATGTGTGTATATATCTGTATGTGTGTGTGTGTGTTTGCATGTGTGTGCATAACTTTATGTGTGTGTGTGCGCGTGCGCGTGTGTGTAGGCCATCTGGCCTTAAGACTGCTCTGTGCTTCTCTCTTCCTCTGAGGCTGCCCTGTCCCCACATCTCCACAAACTTCAGCTCCCACCGATTGATTGGTCTGTTTTTAATAGCCATACCTGCAAAAGCATTTGCTCCGATGAGCTTTCATAATGCACGGACAGGGATATGGGAAAGCCACCGAACCAGAACGAATGAACCCTCAGAAGGAGCTAAGGGCAACCTCAAGGAACTGCATTCAAGACAGAAAGCTAGACAGGTAGGCGGAGGAGTCACAATTTCATGCAGCCATAGGTTGGACACAGTATGCTGGAGGAGTTGGGTTGGTTTACCCCTCCCCTCAGATACTTATCCTGTACCTCTGAGGAGGTTGGTAGAAAAACCTGTTCAGCAGAAATATGTCATAATTACAACAAAAGGTCTTTAAGTTTATTGCTTATGTAGGAGGACATTGTACATCTGTGCAGCTTCTGGGTCCTTGAAGAGGAATGAGCCCCACCTCTTCACCTGGCTCCATTAGCAATTGACGTCACAATTGGAATTTATCACTCCATTCCATTTTGAAATAAGAGTCGGGTGTACACGATGATGCCTTTCCCTTGTGAAAGGAATGGAATCTCCCATTGTGAATGTCAACATGCTGTGCCCCCTCCCCCAGATTCCTGGGTGCTGAAAGACCAGACGAGCATCTCCTCCTGTGACCGGAGTAGATTATCTTATCTCCTGGACTTATCTACTTCCTCCCTGTGCCGCTCTGGGGTCAAGGGTCAGGGGTCAGGGCTCAGGGCAGGAGCCAGAGGTATGCTGCAGCCGGCCACCTCTTCACATCCGCTGGCCCTCTGGATTATACCCCCACGACGGCTTCAAAAAGACCTGCTATACGTCAGGCGCACCAGCACACTGCTATTGTACTCCCAGGTGACTTACTTTGTTTAATCCGTGAGCAGTAAAAGTGTTTCGACCGTTCGCACTTCGTCAGGTAAAACTGGTAATGTGAGAACACCGGCATAAATGGAGAATAGGTGAGACATCTATTCATTCACGCCTTCATTGATTTGAAATTGCATAATTATATGCAATTGGGTATTGGATTGGATATTCACCATGCCAATGATCCCAAAGAATAGACAGACACATTAGCGATTATAGTATAATCTCACAATGGCTATCGCAGTGCTCATGTCGTCCAATCGGAATGGACGTTTGTGTTCCTCCTAGGAACTGTGGAACTCCTTGGAACTTCCGCTGTGAGGAAGAGCGTCTCGGGGCAGCGGTCGTTTTCCTCACGGACCCTCCCAAGGAGCGGGCGCCGACGCTTCCGAATGGAGTCGGCTGTAACAAATTAGTCACACCAGAAAAGACAAAAACAGTCGGTCCTGCAAATATGTGGCCGATCCAGTTTCTGGTTGAATGAGGATGAGCAGGACGCCTGAGCCGGTCTCCAGGAAAGCGCCACTCTTCTGGGACCGGCCCAGGCCGCCGACCGGCTCATTCACTGCCCTGTTGTGCAGTTCCCCACGTCGGAGCAGAGGTCTTTCTAAAAAAGGAACGTCCGTTTTCTTTTTGGTTGTCGGCGAGTGCGATGGTCGGATTTGTGGCTTCGTTTTTGATGGCGCGCATCGGCATTTCTGTCCCATTGAATATGGGAGTACATTTGTGCAGGATCTGTAAATTAAGATAAACTGAATAAGCTGATCAGATCTGTGTGCATCTGAAATACCTTAACGCTTTAGATGCTGCTAAAATGTGAAAACAGTCCTACAGACCCATGATCATTTTCAACGAAACATTTTAACCAACTAACCAAAACATCAAATTGTACGAAAGGCAAATGTCTTCTGAATATTGGTGAAAAAAACATTTCTTTTAAAATTGGCAGTAATCAGCAAGGGATTTGCTGGTGTCCAAAGGTATTTTAAATACTTATTTGACCCAGTGCTGCGGTGAACCGTCTCTCTCCTTCCCTGTGATCCTACGGGTCCAGTTCAACCCCGGCAGCAGAGTGAATGGAGTCCCATGCAACCGCTTGCCCTGTCCTCTGACCAGATATGCTCCACAGGTCTCCAAGCAGGGGTCTTAGCACCCATCCTTCTGCTGGAACAGGTGTTCCTGCGCCCACCCCACACTGATGATGCTCAAGTAATGCATCCAATGAAATGGCAGGCAAATCAAAACAAGCTGCAGCCACGCCCCCCCACAGAAAGGGACACCCACTGTAGATTTCTCTAAATATTGGAAACCTTACTCTTTTCTGGGGACCTCAGGGGCAGCCCGCAGCCAGGAAATAATAATCATTACTTTGCCGCGGAAAGGATCGATGGCTCGTATCTGATCGGCCCCTGAATCCCTGAGCAAAAGACAACGACTCGACAATAATACAGAGTTTTGAAAAAAAATGCAGAAATATTCTCCTCTGTATCGATTACGGCCGCCTTAATCACTTCAGTCGTCAGAGGCCCCTTTTGTAGGGCCCGCTGTAGCATGGCTTTGAAGCGGAGACGGCCCGTTTGCTGAATGGCCACGTTTCCATGTGCGCTTCACTTTGTGAATCGGAAGCGAGTGATTCATAACGAGGCCAAGCGCAATGTCTGCTCTGTGGATTCTCCCCATTCTTCTTCCTGGCAACCAGACACTAATGAATGCCTCTCTCCTGCCAGACTTTGGCCGTGCCTTCTTGCGTTCTCACGGCGGAGCTGGGCTTGTCGAGCAGGGGCAAGCCGGGGGGGGGGGGGGGCAGGCTGCAGGGGGTGGGGAGTAGTGATGTCAGAGTCTTTGCCTCAAAGCTTTCACAGGCCACTCGACCCGCGCTCTATTTTAAAACAAAATATTAAAAACATGGCCGCCTTAGCTCTGCTCCCCCTCTTTTTGGCTTGGGGACGAGGTGGAGGGGTCACATGCATTACCATCACAACCTTGACAGAAGGTCACAGTTCAGCCCCAGGCTGCTGACTTGGTTCTGCTGGTGGTGCCAGGAGTGAGCACTGATTTAAAGGGCACCTGTGGAACTTCTGTGAGAAAATGAAACCCAGGGGAAGAGTTTGGTTGCAGGACCCAAGGAAGCATAAATCTACCTCGCGCGGCTGATGCGCCTGTTGACTTGGGCTGTGTTTGAAACCGCTCACTCGTTCACTATTCCCTATTCCCTATATAGCGTTTACTATATAGTGTACTATGTAGCGAACGAAAATACTGTTTTCGGATACTACAACTGAACGTCATTTGCATCAAAAAAATTCCGGATATTCAGGTGACGCAAGTGGACGCGCCCAGTATCGTAAACAAACCGAGCACTCATGGCAGCAGGTTGAAATGCACTCAGGTGGTATCGGGTTTGCATGTTCAGTTTTGAATGTTAAATCCCAAATAAATTGTTGAAATTCTAATGATGTGCAAGTGTGGTTTTGTCAACTGTGGTGCTGTCTGCTAGCCACTGCTTTAGCCACCAATAGCTACCGTTATGGAAGTCGTGAGCTAACTAGCTCGTGTGGAGAAAATAACGTTAGGATAACTCACGAGCTCACGACTAGCACCAACTCCCATAGCGATAATAACGGTAGCTATTGGTGGCTAAAGCAGTTAGCTAACGTTACCACCACCATGATTCCTGTTGCTGTTTTACTGCTGTTGGCTCAACTTTTGTTCTTGAGGCATAAACGGAGGTGTATGTATGACGGTATGACACAACCGCATTGCATTGTGGTACACGGGAGAAATTGTAGGGTACATTCGCTGTTCACTACAAATCACGGTGAATTGTGGGTATTTTCTCGTTCACTATATAGTGAACGAAATTAACAGTTTAGAATTTGTCGCACACTACAAAATGGCATACACACTATATAGTGTACTATATAGTGTACTATATAATGAATAGGGAGCGGTTTCTCCTTGGTTTACAGCCTTGGTACTGTATATGTTTGGTGCGTCTAGCTAAACCCTCCCCATGGTTTTCAAGTGATTATTGTCTTTTCCCAGTAAAATTTTAATGTGATAATTGTAAGTTAAATTGCTGATAATTGACAAGATAACAGCAAAGTGCCGATGCAGATATCGCTGTTTGGCATACATGTTTATGCCAGTGTTTATTCCCGGTCACTTTGACATTTCCTATTCAAAGATTGGATACAAAAATTCCCCTATTTGTGATTTTCATGTAATGAAAGAGGCCCAATAAAAAAGTGGTCCTTTAAAATGGGTGCTACCTGGCCATATCTGATCTTGGTTAATATTGATAGCAGACGTCCACGATGGTGAGCTATTTGAAAAACACTACATCACCTGGGGCTTCCCACTCTGCACTCTCCCGAATCGAAGGAAGACATCACAGCTTCCGAAGGAACTGGCTTCCAAATATTGTAATTTGATTGGAAATTCCAAATTGGGAGGGAAAAAGTTAATATAAACAGCGGTATAAATGTGCTAAAAATGTCAATAAAATTTGTAAAAAAAACATTTTATCACCCTGCTCTCTCATTATAATGGCTAACATTTGACTATAGTGGTGCTCTTTGCATGAGAGCTTTCTTGCATTGAGTCCCTTTATCTTTAGGATAAAGTGCCTCGGAGCACTTTGAGCTACTAACCAGACATATTATTTATTACTGAGGTCGGCATGGTTACCAACCTGTCAGACTCCCCTCGTCCTTCGCAGAGCCCTGCATGTATTATTCATTTGCCTGTTTAAAAAAGTTTACTGCAAATTATGGTTTAGACATCATGCTGGACATTGTGTCCAGGGCAAAGATGAGAAAGATGATGTTCAAAGATAACAGTGGAAATTGTGTCAGATAACAGGCTATTACAAACGTGAGGCCTGTGTCCGCTTTCATACAATTATGCTGTTCATGTTTAATTTATTCCTTGCTTTTGAGCTTGTGTTTTTCAATGTACCACAACTTCATCAGCGATGTTATAAGCTCTGTTATTAATTGTAATAGTCTGTAATCCGTAATCTGTAATAAAGCCGAGCTGCTGTATTCAGAACCAAAGGAACATGGTTTACTCGAAGCCTTCGAACAGCGAGTTAAGCAATTTCACCTTTCCCCCTTCCTACCCCGCCTCTCTTTCCCCTCTTTCTGTCTTTATTTTTTCGTCGCCTGAAAAACACCTGGGTCTGTCCCGTATATGGATCACTAAGCACAGTCCATCCAGAGACGAGCCCAAAGAAATCTCCCTCAGACGACCGCCGAAGTCTGAAATCTACCAAAAAAAAAACGAGAAGAAAAAAACTAAAACGGGGAGATTGTGCAGCTAGTGCAAAAGTACAAGATGTACACTTATGTGGTTTGTATTTTTCAAGCTGCCCTTTGCACTGATAGATTTTCAGATGATGTTGTGGAAGGAATCAATGGAACACAGCCGGTACCAGGAATGACGGTCAATCGGTGGAAAGCTGCCGTTAGATAGTATTGGTTTATAGATTTTCCTCAGTCTTCTCTTCCCCCCCGCTATTACTACCAGCGGTATGGGGGGAGACAGAGCTGGAGTACAGGGAGTGTGAGGTTTCAGACCACGGTTGTGTGCGTGTGCG
>JAINUG010000009.1:6467324-6469824 GCA_029706075.1 Aldrovandia affinis | reverse complement strand
GAATCGGTGAGAACAGTGTCGTCTTTGGTTTGAGAACTGGATGGGGGGATGGGCGTTGCGCATGGCTGGGCCGACGGGGCCCTTATATATATGTGGACATGGCAGAAGGGGGGGAACTGAGGAACTGCGACGCGGAACTGGGGAGGAAGCTGGGTGCAGGAAATGGACGACACAAGGGGATGGAGGGATGGAGGGATTTTCACGCATGTTGGAAAGCTTGTTCTGCAGGTTTGATGACTGGAGATTGGCCCTCTGACTGGAATGTGCACTTGGCTCCTTCTGTGCTCTCCCTAGCTATTGCGTAAAATGGAAAGGGGGCGGGGGGGGGGGAGGTCACAGAATTCTATGGCCAATTTTATTAAATGGACAGTAACTGCATGATCTTACATGGTCCATAAAATGGCTAACTCCAGGAGACTCCCATCTACCCAGAGCCAAATTCCAAGCAAAAGAAGGACTCAAGTTGTGGTGAGATTCTCTGCCAAAACACAGAGAATTGTAAAAGGTAATAAAGCCCTATAATCCTTTGGCAGAGGCGGATATTAAACAGGTGACCTTTCCCTGCCCTTGAAGCAGTTCTCCCCCTCCCTGCTACTGACCCTCCTGTCCTGGACTTCCTGCAGCTTGATGAATGCTTGCCCAACAACATCCGGTCGGTGCCTCCTTAAATTTGCACTTCTGTCTCTCTCTGGGTCTGAGGGGAAGTCAGCCTATCAGGAAACAGAGCAGAGGGAGCCAGGCAGGCGGTGTTTGCACAGATTGGCCGTGATTGGTCGGGGTGAACCTGTGACCTGCCGTGCCGAGCAGGGGTGACCTTGATGGGCAGGTCTGTGGTAGTGTCTCACCGAGTGTGAGTAAAGGCTCACCCTCCTGAAGGTCACATACCGCCATCGAGTTCAAGTTCAAGTTTTTTTTTGACGGCGGGGAAGGCTGAGCTCACTTGGCTTTTGTTCTGTTCAGTTCGAGGACGACGATGGCGGGAACGGGCGAAATGGAAAAATGACAACGGCTAGTGCCCAAAGAGAGGCTCTGTGTCCTGAGAGAGATTTACCCGAGGGGGGGGGCCCATTATTGTCCCGAGAGGAGCGGCTCCCTCTGAATGAGCAGGAGTCCCGGGACGGGCCCGATTGTCGCTCACTGAAGGAAGGCCCGTTTGATTAATGGGCCGCTTGTAAACCAAGCCCTTGAAACAAAAAGCGAAAGTGTAGAGAGTGGAGATAAGGCCCACTCCAGTCAAGTTTGCTGTCATCCCTCTTCTGATAATGACCTTTGCTGTCTGTGTGTAATGGCGGGCCAGCAGGTAGGGAATACAAACACACGCTCTGACACGCACATTCATTCTGCAAATGAAAAGAGATCATTGCGAGAGAAACCGACGTGTCTTTATCCCCCCCCCCCCCCGAATAAATAAAAATGTATGACCTGCCCGAAATATGGACAATGCCATTACTGATTTAATTTAAATAGCTTCTATTATTCTGGCTCCCAGCAGCTCGAGCTGAATGTTAAAAACGGCGCTGCCACGGAAACGCCGTCCGGGGATCCGTGCCAGCGGAGATATGCGAAAGGCGGCGGGATCGCCAACACCGCTGCCGCTCGAGCTGAGGGGGTATCAGGTCCCTCATTTCCTGTGTTTATGTTTTAAACGAGCAAAAAAAAAATGTAATTAACAGCTTCCGCTGGTGGATTTTCCCAGCACCTTATCTCAGACGGGCGCATGTCTGAACGCCACCGGTGCGTTTGAGCTTCAAGCGGAGCGGAACACACGGTGTACATTTTGTTTCGGGTATTGCAGCGGTCTCCAGCGGCTGTAGGTGATGCAGTGTGTGAGGTCCAGAGCCAGCAGTGGAGGCACCAGGGGCAGGTCTGTGAGCAGTAAGCAGACTAATTGCAGGAGTGGCTCAGTGTGAGTGGTTGTTTTGTTTGCGCACAAAACATTCACCAACGCTCTGGTATGTGGCCGGACCGGCCTCAGAATCTCGACTCTCATTCCGCTGAAAACTGGTGTTGCAAAATTTTGGGAGGGGGGCTACTGGAAAAGCTTGATAACCCATTGTATTTTTAGTTGGCCCTGTTTTGACGTCATAGGCCACCTGACGATCAGCTTATCAGTCCCCATCAGTCACCAATACTTAATAACTAGTGGTATTGGCCATTATATTACTTGTGCATTGTGCATTTTTATGGATACCTGGATATCGAAAGCGAAAATGAAAACAACTCCCACTGAGGCAATCAGAAGTTACTCTTGTGTGTAAGAAAAATAGAAGAACCTGGAAATCCAATAAATGTCTTTCAGCGTAAGGATTAATCTAATCCAAAAACAAGATCCTTCCCTTTTTGCACCTCATTCACAACTTTAAAAAAACCAACACCTTTATTACTCCCACGGCTCAAAACATTAATGCTAATGCTAATAATAATAATAAGAATCATCATCATCATCATAATAATAACAAGAATATTAATATTAATAATAATAATAATAATAATAATAATA
>JAINUG010000009.1:6452324-6464824 GCA_029706075.1 Aldrovandia affinis | reverse complement strand
CAATACATAATTCATTGAATTTATTTGCTATATATAAAGCTACACATACTGAACCTCCCTCCCCAGTTCACACGGCATACATATGACCATATGAGTCTTTTTTGATATCACAAACATTTTAATATATTATGCATAATTAGCCCAAAATTTCAAATGTAGATCTTAAGATTGGACCTATGGAGGAAGGAAACTCCCTCAGAATAAAAACAAGCCCACAGATACACTTGTCATCTGCTAGAGGCAATGTTTTATTTCAGATGGGACGGGGGCCTGCTCAACACGTATAGGTGCATGCATACTATAAACAATATGAATTTTTAATCGTTATTAAAAAGGGCTGTGAACAAACAAACGAGTGAACTGATGAATGGCAGAACTGATATTCCTCTGTACAACATACACATTTTCGAAAGCGCTTGGCCACAGTAACAGAATATGTAACAAAGTCATCATATACAGTAGGCCCGCTGATTAGTACCGCTGGGCGTAACTCTCCGATCTGCGGCCGCGGGTTCCCGTGGCCCCTGCAGCGGCACGGCGAATATGGTGAGAGATGGTTAATCAGCCGGGCCGCAGTCATTTCCCCAGACGGTAGGCAAGGAGCCGTAAAAAAAGGCACTCCGCTCCCCGCTCACACAGCTTAACCCCGCTCAACCTTGAAGGCATTCATCAACGAGGAGCGCGCTTGGCAGGTGCAGTCCGGGCAGGCCCCTGCCAGAGCTCGCTGCGTCTCGCGCGTCTGTGTGCGCTTGGGAGCACGTCCCCGTGTGTCTCTCCTGAGGACCTGCCCATTCGTCTCTCTCTCTCTCCCTCTCCCTCCCTATATATATACATTTTTCTGTTTCTCTGTCTTTTTTTCTGTCTTTATCTCTCACTTTCTCTCTAGGTCTGTCTCTCTTTCTCACTCTCTTTGTTTCTGTCTTTCTCTCTTTGTTCCTCTCTCCCTCTCTTTATGTCTTTCTCTGTGTGTCTCTCTCTCTCTTTCTGTCTTTATCTCTCTTTCTCTCTCTCTCTCTCTTTCTCTCTCTCTCTGTCTGTCTGTCTTTGTCTTTCCTCCTCTCATGTCTTTCTCTGTGCCTCTGTGTGTTTCTCTGTCTCTCTCTCTGCCTCTCCCTCTTCCGCTGTCTTTTTTGGCCTCTCTTTCTCTTACTGTCTCTCTCTGTCTCTCTCTCTCTCTCTTTCTCTGCCTCAGTGTTTCTGTTCCCCTTCCTCCCCCGATACAGTCTATCCAGTTACCCTGACTGTAGGACGGCTGGTAAATCATTCAGGTGGTATCCGGGTCGCGGGTTCGAGTTTCTGCCGTGGGCCGGCTAGCTGCGGTGCTGCCTGTTACCCTATACATGCACCGTGTACCTGCGTTCCCTGTCATCCCCAACTCATCTTGAATTCCCCCCTCCATTCAGGTGCGATATTCTTACCATCTTAAATGCACTTATTATAAGTCGCTCCGGATAAGCGTCTGCTAAATGCCTAAAATATTAATATTAATGCCATGTACAAAAGGTTATTTTTTTACACCACCCCTCACGCGTAAAAAGAGATATCAAGAGGTGCTTCACTGAGAGGATAACTCCAGATCTGCCCCTAGCCCTGTTTCTACGGCAGCTAGGGGCCTAGCCCTGACTGGTTGTTAAGGGCCCAGTCTGCACGTCACATCTTTCTGGAATCTTCTGTTCGGGGGTCCGCAGTTAATGACCGCCCCACCCCCCGCACATGGGTTTCTGCAAAAGATTTATCGCCCTTAATTTGTCCTTTAATGAGGTGGGGTCGTTTCAGGGAGACAAATATATTTCTGCGTTCAGAAACACATGTTGGCAATTCTTTTTCCACGATCCTTCTCATCGGTCCAACGCAGACGTTCCTCAAAGTAGCTGTTTGCATTTTTACCCACTGGTATACCTGACCTACTAGTATACCTGACACTCCGGTATACCTGGTCTACTGGTATACCTGACTCACTGGTATATCTGGTCTACTGGCATACCTAAGACACTTGTATAGCTAAGGAGACACAGAATATGAACGAGACAACATGAATATGCTACTGCTTGTTTCGTGTGCTAGTCTGACTTTGTCTTTATTGATTACTGCTGCCATTCTCAAAATCTAGTCCATTCTAGTTCAACTTGGCAGCATTGAAACTGGAACGTCCCCATTAATGCATCTTCGAACCTGCCCATTTAAATCAAGTTTTATGCATTTACTTTTTGTTTTATGACCTATTATCTACCTCTGCTATCCAATCACTCCCGCCCCCCCACACAAAAATCCTCTCTATTCTTACTACTGTTTTTTTCATCTTTCCTCTCTGTGGGACAGGAAACCCGCTGCGAAACAGTTTATAAGCTGAGTCAGGCCCACGCTCATTTTTTATCCTAGTGTACTTTTAACATCTCCACACTTGATTTGAAAAGAACAGTTGTATCTGAATCTTCGGTTGTGCGAAGTGGTACAGATACAGTGCGGCTGAACGGTTGCCTGCGGGGCTGTCAGCTTACAAACAGAACTTCGGGGCCTGTAGTGGGACACCGGTGTTGATCCTGTTGGAATCAGAAGACTCCAGTCGGGGGGAAATGGGTGGTTCACCGCAGGGAACGCTCACAATCCAATGTTCCTGAGGCTGCTTATCCTGGCTGGAAGGATCTGGCTTGTGCCGCACTTCCGATCAGTCCCCAGTAGGGAATAAGATAACCCCGCAGCGAGGAGGAGATACTTTTTTTTTTTTTTTCGTGCCGAGGAAGTGGAGGTAATGCGTTATTGGAGACGACAGTTGTGGCGTTGAACACCCGTGCCGTTTCTGGACAAAACGAGACATCAGCTGTTTTCGGAACCGGCGCCTTGTTAGCGATGTCTTTAGCAGAGGAACACCGCGGTTGGGGATTTTGGCAGAAATCTGCAGGTCCAATAGCCCATCTCTCGGGTTGTTCTGTGGTTCTACCCTTCACTGTGGCAACCTAAATTGCTGTAGTTAATAATATAAAACAGGGTGTGGCCTAAACACAGTAAATAGATCCATAATAATGAGTAACTCTCAGAATGATCGCAGAGAAAGTTCTCAAAACGATCAAAAAAATTAAAGAAATTCCAGATTGTTCTGAATGGACTTGGCAGTGATGGAACCTAATGACATTCCATGACAGGGCAGCTTGTGCCCCAATGCATTCTGGGACCTAATTAAGAATAGTCTGCTAAAGGGGTGAAAATAGGAAGTAAGAAGAGGGAAATTGGAGTTGGAACGGACCAAAAAAATCTACCCAACTCCCGGAAAGAGTTCAAGTCTGAACAGGTTTCAACTGACCCAAACCGGCTTTTAAATGGCAGGTTAAAGTTTTTCTTTTTTCGTGTTCCAATTGGAAGCCCATTTTTTTTTCTTTTTACTCTCTCTCATCCTCTGTCTCTCTCTCTCTCTCTCTTTGTTGTTGAAACAGTTGCTCCTGATTAGAGGTCTGTCAGAAGGGGGCGGGGGGGGTCAGGGTAGGGGGAGGTGGTGAGGTGGAGGCATCAATGCCACAAATAGCTTTCTCACTCCTCTTTTTTTCCATTTTTCCTTTTCTCTCTCCCTGCCTCTGCCACCCCCCCCCCCCACCCCCGCTCCATCTGCAGGCTGACCTCTGCGATTCCTCACTCAGATTTTCCTCCTTCAAAGGCCTCAGGATGTCAGTAATTGGAGGGGATGTGCTGGGCGGGGGGCCCCTCTTTGGAGTGTGGGGCCCCGGAGTGGCAGGGGGGTCGGGGCTGGGGGGGGGTGGGAGTGGGTGGGGCAGGCGGCTTTAGACTGCAGTGCCCAGCCTTCACATGCCTCAGGCACCACAAACACAGCCTCCGCTGCAGTGGCTCTGTGCCTTTAAAACCTGAACCTTGGGGATGCTGGACCCCTCATCCTGTTAAGGCACTGTCCTAGTGTGTGGATGAGCCCCACGGTCTGCATCACTGTTCTAGTGTGTGGATGAGCCCCACAGTCTGCATCCTGTTAAGGCACTGTTCTAGTGTGTGGATGAGCCCCACGGTCTGCATCACTGTTTCTAGTGTGTGGATGAGCCCTACGGTCTGCATCCTGTTAAGGAACTGTTCTAGTGTGTGGATGAGCCCCACAGTCTGCATCCTGTTAATGCACTGTTCTAGTGTGTGGATGAGCCCCACGGTCTGCATCCTGTTAAGGCACTGTTCTAGTGTGTGGATGAGCCCCATGTTTTGGTATCGACAGCAGGCTTTAGCAGAGATGTGGACTCTCTGACTGTAATCCAACTCAAGTCACAAATTTGACAACTTATGATTTTAATTTTTTTGACAGAAAGAAAAAGACAAGACTTGACTAGGAGTTACTTGAGACATGATGACTCAAAAGACTTGTTGTTTAGAAATGTTCAGTTTGTGGCTGATGTTGCTCGCACAGATTTTTCTTTTTGGTTTTTGCATGGAAATGTTCCCACCGCTAATCCATAAAAACAGTAGATGTGTTTGTTTGGCTTGCCTGGGGCACCGGGCGGGCGGAGTTTGGGTTGTACGTTTGCTACCAATCCTTTGGCACTAAAATGCAAACTCCCACGGTAACCAAACAAAAACAGAAAAGCAGTAGGCCACAACTGTTTTTGATGAATGCTAGCACGCTGACTCATAAGGGAGAAAGTTGAGAGTTGTCCAATATTCCAATCGAAGCTGCGCAGGTATGCATCTCTGCTCGCACTGGCCTGAGTGAGCGAAACGGTCGGTGTCATAAACTTTGCCCTTAGACGTCTTTAGGAAAATGTGTTCAAACAAATTAATCAAACAATATTATCAACACATATTTCCAGTACCGCTAAAACAACAAACAATTTGTTTTAAAATATGTAGAAAATGTATGACCAATTGAACAATGACAGATTTATTCCAGACCTCTCCATGGTGTTGACAGATTCAAATGAATGCTAGTGGAATCAATGTTATGAAAGTATCTTATACGTGTTGATGGATACAGTTTTAAAAGAGAAATATTTAATGAATAAATGAGAATGTGGGAACATATGGCAACTGTGTTGTTAAGAATGGGTCATCATTATCACATACTGTAAGTCTTAATACCATTAAGGCGCAGTTTAATCTGTTTATTATTCTTTCAAAGAATAGATAAGACAAAGATTATACCACATGATCCAGAGATATAATGCAAGGCTGGTAGCAAAAAAAAACCCCATAAACGACTTGACTAGGGACTTGACTTCTGAAAAATGTTTTGACTTGGGACTTGCTTGACACTAGGACCATATTACTTGAGACTCGAATAGTCTTACTTATTTGAGACTCGAATAACTGTGACTTAGTCCCACCTCTGGGCTTCAGACTGTAGTGTCTGCTCTTCGCATGCCCCAGGCAGCCTGAACACACAGCACCCTGGGGCTGCTGGATCCCTGTTCTAGTGTGTGGATGGGCCCCATGGTCTGCGTCCTGTCAGGGCACTGTTCTAGTGTGTGGATGGGCCCCATGGTCTGCGTCCTGTCAGGGCACTGTTCTAGTGTGCGGGTGTTATCCACAGTCTGCATCTTATTAAGGCGCTGTTCTAGTGTGTGGATGAGCCCCAAGGTCTGGTATTGAATCCAGACCCTGCCAGTGCCCACTGTGGCCAGCAGCACCACAGCTCTGACGCATAATTGGCGTCAGCCATGGAGGGAGGGATTCAGCTGGGCATCTGAACGGGAACACTATTTGTCCGATCGGCAACGCCGTCTGTCCGAGTGGGAACAGTCTTTTTGGCGGTCAGGTCAGTGCCGGAGCAGATGAGGGGAGGACTGCCGTACCTGACACGGCCCACCCCCCACTCCTCGGCTCTCCAGGGGGAAGAGCGGGACGACGGTATCAGCATTCCCAATCATTCGGGAATGAGACCTCCCGCCGTTTACTCCTCCACCTTCTCCCGCCTCACTGGCTCGACCTCCCTCTACACATAACTCAGAGCCTCCAAAAAACCTATCCGTCTCCCTCCTCCTCATCCCTATTCTTCTATTCCTGCAGAATTTTTAGGATGTATGGGAATATCTATGCATCTGTATGAGTTTGCAAGTTAACATAGGGGTCTGCTGATCAGTCTGCATCTGTGCGTGTGTGTGTGTGTGTGTGTATGACTGTGAATGTGTGCATGCATATGTGTGTGTGTGAGTGTGTGAGACTGTGAATGTCTGCGTGCATATGTGTGTGTGTGTGTGTGTGTGTGTGTGTGTATGACTGTGAATGTGTGCGTGCATATGTATGTGTGTATGACTGTGAATGTGTGTGTGCATATGTGTGTGTGTGTGTGTGTGTGTGTGTGTGTATGACTGTGAATGTGTGCATGCATATGTGTGTGTGTGTGTGTGTGTGTGAGACTGTGAATGTGTGCGTGCATATATATGTGTGTGTGTGTGTGTGTGTGCTGCAGGAAGGTTGATGCACTCTCTGCCAGCTGTGCTTTGTGTAAAGGACAGGCCATCACTCCAGTACTGTTTGAATCAGTTTGAGTTTCTACCTGCCACCCTGGATAAAGGCAGATTTACAGCGCCGAGTTCACCCGCTGTCCCGTCTCACCAGAAGGGGGCCGCAAATGGAATATAAAGCCTCCTAAATGCCAGGCAGCTATGACTGGCAGCCGACAGCGAACCGGCCCAAAAACACAGGCGCTTTGGAGGGGATGGATTTCTCGGAGCCTGTCACTCTCGATGCGCGCAAGCGTTTTCACATCGCAGAGAGCGAGCGGCAACGGGCAGAGGAAATACCGTGAGCTCTCCAGAACCCGGCAGCTATCTCAGAACCGGAGCGGTTCCCGGCGGCCTAAGCCCGACGCCGCTCGGAAAAGCGAGCCACTCGTCAAAATCCAGAATCCGGGGCAAAGCCGTTTTCCGCGAACCGGCGTCAGCGACATCCACAAGTCCCACGCGCACCACAAACCAGCTGAGGCCGCGATTGAGGAAATATAGACGGGCCGCCGTCGCGATGCTTCCTTTCTAATTTGTTGTGGGGCTTAACTGGACTCTGGGCCCTCATTTGCAGAGTGCCGGTTTATGATTAATTTATCAATGAACAGGCCGCCCGAGGTGAATTATTCATCCTGGTCCCTGTCTGTAATTTCTCCCCTCCCGCCCCCCCTACCCCCACCCGGCCCCCGCGTCTCCGGTCCCGGGTCTCCCAGGCCGAGGAGAGGCACAGAGCCGGGGTCCGCCGGGCAGGATCACGCGGTCCGCAGCCCGTGTCATTAAATAACAGCAGCCCAATTTGGTTTAAGCCAAGCGTAGTCGCCCGGGGGCCCCCTGGGTATTTGCATAGGCGAGAGAGGTGCGAGTCGCTGTCACAGAGCCCCTGTAGGACCAGGTGGCTGGAGGTGAAGTGTATTCAGGGTAAAGTTACGCCCCCACCCCCCCCACCCCCATTCTCTCCCTGAGTCATTTAGCAGCAGTCCCGTCCCCCCCCATCCCCCCCGCCAGAGCAGCCCCAACAACACCCACCCCTCCCGTTCGTCTCGTCTTGCGTTCTGTTCGAAAGCTTAGGCTGCCGCGAAGCCCAACGCACGTGACGGCGTCGACGCGACCGGGGAGATCTGGAGATTTTCCCCCTTCTTTTTCCCCGGCGACGTTGCACACGTTAGCGGTCTGAGACACGTAACCTACGCACGCGCACAAGCGCCGGCGTGGGCAGCCCTGATGCCTGCAGGTCTCGCTCCGGAGCACAAGTGACACTTGGGCCCGCTGGCTGGTTCTTTAAATGTCCGCTGGCCCTCGTGAACGGGCTCTAGGGTTTCGGTGCATTTTTATCGTTTTCCTCGGGATTTGCGGGCGACGCGCGCTTCGACGGACGCGGATGGGTAAAAGAGGGGCGCAGTGTGGATGACAGAGGCAGGGCCGCGTTACGCGCGCTGAAAGAGGAGGCGGACGACGGGACACCTGAAGCCGAAACCAGAGCGGCAGAGAAAGAGAAAGCTTATCCAGAGCGGAGGGGTGTGGGGCGGGGTGGGGTTGGGGGGTTGAGAAGCGGGTGGGCGGGTGATATTGGTCAAAATGTGCAGGACAAGAATGGGTCATCAGAACTGGATCAAATCATTGTTTAAAAGCTTTACTTTTACCCACCGGTATACTAATTAATAATAAATAATGTATTTATTTGGCTGCGGATAAATGTATTATATAAACCGTTTATCCGCGCCCAGGCCTGCGGGACGTCAGGTGAGATTCCAGCTGCACGGCTGCCATATCAGGACAGCCAAAACCTAGAGGCCACACCGCATGGGACAAAGTGGGCTTTTACAAACAGACTGGGCAAACTAAGAGCGCCCGGAGGAGACTGTGGGAATACAGTGGGCCAATTTACAGAGTGCAATGCAAGGCGTGCGCTGAGATGCAGCATCGGACGGAACGTGCGAGGGAACGGGCTGAGACACGAGGAAGAGGTGTGGTTGTCTGCGTCGCTAGAGGGGTCTCTATTGTGTAGAGCACAGTGGGCTTCCGCCAATGGGGGGGGGGGAGAAGCCAGGGTCTGGGGCGGAACCCAGAAAACGTACACGCTGTTTTTACCTCCACCTCTCCGTTTCCATTCCCTCCTCCCCTCTCATTTCTGTACTGTAGCGGTCAGTCGGGTGAGAGGAATGTAAGGCATTTTCAGGGTCCTGACCAGGAGGAGAACTGTGGGGAGGGAGTCCATAGAGGGTGTTCAGTAATCACTCAAGGGCCCGGAGTCGTACGCACATAAAGAAACCCTTGTCTTCGCTCCTTTTCTCTCGTCCTTCTTTTTTCATGGATTTGTGGCTTCTCTGGAAAAAATAAAAAATGTAAAAAAATAAATAAAAAAGAGTAAACGGGCCAGAGTGATAATTGTATAAGTCTTAATTAGTTTCCGGGGATTAAAACTGATGCAGATTTGGAGACGTGGGGGAGGGGGAGGGGGGGGGAATGTAAACGACTTGCAAATGATTATATTATGCGTAGGTGTAAATTGGGGTTAATACCTGAGATAAAACAAACGGCTTAAAATTCCCAAATTGCTTTCTCCGGCACGGGGGTTTATCTGCATGCTAATTATCAATAATGTAAACGGATTTCATATAGTCCGGGAATCTAACTCTTCCAGTTATTTATTCATACGCAGAGCCGTGCGCCGTAATCACGCTCGTTTTTATGCCGCGCCTCGAAGGGAAGCAGGTCAGGAGATATGGGGGGGACAGAGAGAGAACACTCCCTTATGGAAAAGGGCCTCCAGGCCAGGACGATTTTCCGTAGGATTATACAGCTAATACGATAAATCCCGCCATTGACCGGAGTGTCCTGTCGGACGTTTTGTGTAAGGGCTGGCAGCAGGTGTTGGCGGTAATATCGCCCGCTCCCTCTGCTTTCGTTTGACACGGTCATTTGCGGGGAATCCGTCGCCTCGATTCCAGACGTGGAATGTCCGGGAGCGGCTGTTCCACTGTGTGAGCTCAAACCCGGGGCGCATTCAACACCCCCCAAAACATCATGGGAACGTTTTGCGCCGAACGCGCGGTTTCCGAACGTTGCGGGTATGGCGACCTTAGAGGGTGACCGTGTGTGGGTTTATACCATCACGTACTTCAACTCCTTGCAATACCTCAACCCACCACTGACCTAAGGGAGCCAATGTTCCTATGTGCCCCCCCCTCCATGACACACCAACAAAACATCTCCCGAGGAGTGTTGCAAAACGTTAAAAGCAGTCAGAGTGAGCTTTGTGTTCAATAGACTGAGCGTAATAGAGCATTCTGCCTGTTGAAAAAGCCCCAGGTGTAGCTTTGAGGTTTGAGCTGCTTTTCTCCTTGTCTTTGATGTGGGGCCGAATGAGAACCAAACAACGTGTAACTGCAACACTTCAGACATGTGGCAAGGGGGGAAGAAATTTGTTGAGAATGAGGGGTCTAACATTTCTGAAACAAGATGGCCCACTACTAGTAAAAATAAGAAAGGGAATATATAGCAAGCTATGGCCATTATAAATGGCTTCTCTGCCATTCCTGCAAGCTATAAGTACATAGTATTTTATCTGGCTAATCGCAGAAGAGATCGTGGGGAAATTCTTCACGCTCCTGGCAACCTAAGAACAGGCATTTCTGCAAGAATAAACATTTTCTTCAATAAAATGTCTCTCCTTTTCTACTGCTGGCTTTTCCTAAATCTTTTCAAAGAAAGATTCCTCATAATGACCTCTGACTGGTGGAGTTTGGTGGTGCGAGTGAGCGGTTCTGTGAAAAGACATGAGACGGAAACGCGAATGGGGAGCCGGCCTGCCTGCCATTCAGCTTGTGGTTTATGGTTCATGGTTCTCGGTCTGCCTGCTCTTTGGTTTATGGTTCGTGGTTCATAGTTCTCGGTCTGCCTGCTGTTCGGTTTGTGCTTCATGGCTTACGGTTCTCGATCTGCCCGGCTGTGGTTCCTACGGTGGAAAAGTAGCTGGTCTCTCTGTGCCAGGGCCTGCTGGAAGCCTGTTCACACACTCCAGATCAGCGGTGTGCTCTCTGGCCTTTGGAGTGCCACGGGGTGTCTGGTTTTTGCTGTCATCCTAAAATAATAGACAATTCAGACCCAAAAAAACAGGTGAGGAGAGTTAACCGTGCAATCAACTGCTTTAATTGGTCAATTAAGTGCCGAGCAAAAATAAAAACCTGCACACCCTGCGGCCCTCCAGGGGCAAGAGTGAACACCGCTGCTGCCAAGGAGTAAAGAGTAGTGGTTTTACAGAGGTCAGTCTGTGTCCAGTAGCCAGGGCTCAAGCTGTAATATTTATATGGTGTTAGGTGTCTATGTCCACTGGCCTGTGTCGTTTCACCTGTACCAGACGGAGAAATGCAATCAAGCATGTGTTCAAATCCGTTCAAACCCCCCGCGTCCCTCACCTCTGCTACCCCCTCAGGTGTAGACACCCCTAATGAGTGTGTCTGTACCAGCCGCGATGCTCAGGAGGTGGCTTGTGTAATTAGCCCATTGGCTGCGATCGGGTTTCAGGTCAATAGCTTCGGTGACCAGGAAGCAAGACGTACAGAGGGAGTCTGGGGAGGGTTCCACACGAACAAACTCAGATCCATCAACAAGCTAGCTGGATGGCCAGAGGCTAACCATGGGAAAAACATGTTTTTTCTGTTTTAATGGCCTTGCTAGGCCGTGTATAGCTGTGTTGGAAAGAATACTGATGTGTAATACACGGGCCTTGCACTTAAACACCTACTGTATCCTTGTTTCCTGCTATTTTCCGACTTTGTATGAAGCCCAGGAGAGCAGAAATACAACATATACAGGCAAGGCCACAATGGCAAACCAGTGACGAGTTGCAGCTAACAAACCTTCACCCGACAAAGCCATTTTATCGAGTGTTGTTTGGATATTCGTTTTGAGTTCAGTTGGATTTTACAGCAGAGCGTCTCAGTGTGACCTTTGCTCACCGTTTGAGTAACAGTCATGCTGAGAGCCACGTTTTGCTCGCTATATTGTTTTTTTTTTAAAGCAGTATCACTCTCCAGTTGAGCAATGCGATGGTCTCTGGATGGGGGCTGGATTTCTGGACAATGCCAGCAGTTGAGGTGTTCAAGTAAAGCAGGGGAGGTGAAGTCAGATGGGCACTGTTTTGGAGTGTGCTCTCAGGCAGGCAAGTTCCATCTTTATCCACCAGCTCAGTCCTGACCAGGTATTGGTTTGCCGTTGATTGCGGCTGAGGGTAGCGGAATGCACTGGTTCAGACAAAAGCAATGCAGTGTGGGTCGGGGCCATCCGCATCTGCTTCTTGTCACCGGTCAGGCCTGACAGGAGCTAGCAGCTGTGACTTACATAGCCTGGTGCTGAGGTTCTGTTGGGAACATGTTGATGCTGGTTCTAAGGTCTGATGGGACTGTGGTAATACTGGTTGTAACGTTCTGTTGAGCTTGTGTTGATAATGGTTCTAAGGTCCTGTTGGGCCCGTGTTGATAATGGTTCTAAGGTTCTGTTGGGACTGTGGTGATAACGGTTCTAAGGTTCTGTTGGGACTGTGGTGATAATGGTTCTAAAATTGTTTTGAGACTGTGTGATAATGGTTCTAAGGTTCTGTCGCATTCCTCAGGAACACTACACTATATTGATCCTCCATAACACCTTCCTCACGGCCTGATGTTTGATTCTTCCGGTGCCATGGCTACCACTAAGATGAATGCTCAACTTTAGAACTTTGCATATTTTTAAGGAACGATACCATAAAAAGGTTGCAATTTCTAATACACCTCTTTCATTTAGTTTTCCTCACTCACCCTAATTCCCTGTGGGGAATTATGCAATAATTTCCCTGAAGATCCCGTCTGGGCTGACAAATCCCTCTGATTTGAGTCAAGATTGAACACTACCATATAATTAATCCCCCAATATTGATTGCTCAAAAGATTGCTGATTTTTTTTTTTAAATGTCCCCCAATGTTGAATATTGCCTAGCGGGGTTCCCCTGTACAGTGGTAATAGGTGCCAGCTTGGAGTAATTCTCAAAATGTAATTTGTGCTGATAATGCGACTTATAACGAGGCTTAATGAAGCCTG
>JAINUG010000009.1:6364824-6447324 GCA_029706075.1 Aldrovandia affinis | reverse complement strand
AGAGAGAGAGAGAGAGAGAGAGAGAGAGAGAGAGGGAGAGAGAGAGAGAGAGAGAGAGAGAGAGAGAGAGAGAGAGAGAGAGAGAGAGAGAGAGAGAGAGAGAGAGAGAGAGAGAGAGAGAGAGAGAGAGAGAGAGATAGAGAGAGAGAAAAGGGTGGAATCAAAGAAAAGATGAGGATTCACTGAGGCTTGGAGGTGTGAGAGCTTTCCTGAAAGACGAGAGATCGAGGGCTGAATGCATCGGTTGCTCTTGGAGACCCTGAAATCGACTCCGAGAGTCTGAGACATGGCGACGGAGCAATTTTCTCCCGCTAATTCAGAAAGCAACGTCAGGGTGATTGTAATGATAATTGTTATTATTATTCCAATTATAATACAGTAACTGGGATGAATGATCGTGCGCGTTTGGGTTTGCTGATTACAGGTAATTGGCTTGCCTCTGCAGTCAGAGTGTAAATACTTTCTCTATGATCACGATAATTGTAATAATGACAGCATCAAAGACTTCCAACACACCCCATGCCAGAGAGGCAGATGGACTCCGGAAAGCAACAGTCCTCACTCTTGGACAATTCAGCGAGGAAGAGGACAGACGAGGAAAAGGCTGTTTTTGGTTATTTTCTCATGACGTTAGACCAATACAATGAAGGACTGAACGCGGACAGACTCACAAACACATTTGCGCACCCGCACACACACCCACACAAACAAATACAATCGAAATAATCAAGGCCTGAGGTTAAATATCACAAAACACAAAACGCATATGTGCCAACACACACACACAGACACACATGCAGGCACACACACCCACACGCACACACGTACGCGCGCACATAATCGCACACACAAACGTACATGCACATGCACATGCACACACACCCACACCCACATGCACACACGCACACATGCACACACACACACACCGCAAAAAAATGAAGCTACATCAGCAATCAACGCCTCTCCATCTGGAATGTCCCCCAAAGGAGTTGAAATCAACCCCGATATCTTCCTGTGTGGCTCCCTTATTCAACAACAACCCCCTCCCCTCCCTCCCCCGTCCCTACTCTTCCCCCCTACGGCCCCCCCCTCCCCCTCCCCATCCCTTTTTTTTTTTAACCCCGTCTCCATTTCCTGCCTCCTGTCCCTGTCTGGTTGCTCCCGTTTTTTCGTTTTTTTCCGGGCCTTTCTTTTGTTTACTGTCACAACAGGCGTGTCGTCGGGAGGCCTAGCTTCTGACCCTACCCGGGCCTGGCCTCACGGAGCCCTGGCCCATCTGCTGCCTCCATCAGCCCCCCAAAGCTCCCGCTGGGGGGCTGTCAGAGCGGGACCCCGTCACGGGCAGAGAGGGCAGGCCGGGGGACAGGAAAAGGAGGAGAGGAGAGGAGGAGGAGGAGTAACGGGCGGAGGAGAGAACACCAGGGCTGAAATCACAGATCCACCGCAGAGGGGCCTTCCTGACGGTCGGACGGAGGGAGGCAGAGAGGGAGGGAGAGAGGGAGGGGAAGAGAGGGGGAGGCGGAAACACAGAAGTATTAACACGCCAAGGCAATCGGCGAGAAAAATGACCCCCCCCGGACACCCCGGTGTGAGATTGGGGGGGTTGACCCTAGCGCCGTGGGACAGGTGATTAATTGTTGGTTATGAACAAAGGAAACAATCATCGAGGCGAGCGAAAATATTGATCGTAACGATCAGATATCCCTGCCGAGGTGTGTGGGGATGTTTGTGCAGGTCGCGGAATGCGTTCCGAGAATGTGTTTCTTTGTGCTATCACCCCAGGTTAACGTTTCCCAAACATTCTTCCTGCACCAAAGGCCAAAAGGAGTGCAGCGGTTTTTTCCCTTTTTAGGTGGTGTGTGTGCACTGGACCCCTGACAAGGGAGCGGGGTGGAGAAGGAGATGTTTATAAAATATCAGGACAGCAGGTGAGAGAAGAGCGTCCATGAAAAGCCTGTTTACTCCCTTAGCTCTCTCTACCTTCCCTTCCTCTCTCTCCACCTCTCTCTCTCCTTCCCTTCCTCCCTTCCTACCTCTCTCTCTCTCCTTCCTTCCCTTCCTCCCTTCCTCACTCCCTACCTCTCTCTCTCTCCTTCCCTTCCTCTCTCTCTCATGCTCTCTCTCCGTCTCCCTCTTCCCCCTTCTTTCTCTACCTCTCTCTCCTTCCCTTCCTCTCTCTCTTAGGCTCTCTCCTTCTCCCACTCTCTCTCTCCCTCTTTCCCCCGCTATCCCTCTCTCTCTCTCTCTCTCTCTCTCTCTCTTGCTCTTTTTCTCTCCTCTCTCTTTGCACAATAGGTTCTCCAAAAAAAGGTGGTTCTTTTTGAAGGTCAGCTTAAATAAAAAATACTCCAGCACGTATGACGCTCCGGTTGTACACAGAATTAATGTAGCTGTCAGATGCCAGCATGCTGCGGCAGATTGATTGACTTGTAAGATGTTGAAAGCAGGCAGGAGAGAGAGAGGAGGGTGAGAACGAGGAGGGTGGGTGAGGGAGGGGGGAGAGAAAAAGGGAGAGAAGGAGGGAGAGAGTGAGGGAGGGGAAAGAAAGGAGAGAGACAGAGGCAGACAGAGAGCGATAGAAGGAGGGAGAGAAGGGGGAGGGTGGGAGAGGGAGAGGGAGAGGGAGGGGGGAGAGAAAAAGGGAGAGAAGGAGGGAGAGAGTGAGGGAGAGGAAAGAAAGGAGAGAGACAGAGGCGGACAGAGAGCGATAGAAGGAGGGACAGAAAGGGGAGGGTGGGAGAGGGAGGACGGAGAGAAAAGGGGAGAGAAGGAGGGAGAGGGAGGAGGGAGAGAGAAAGGAAGGAGAGAGAGAGAGAGAGAGAGAGAGAGAGAGAGAGAGAGAGAGAGAGAGAGAAAGAGAAAGAGAGAGAGAGAGAGAGAGAAAAAGAGAGAGAGGGGAGGGATAGAAAGAGGAAGAGGGCAAGGGAGAGGAAAGAAAGGAGAGAGAGAGACAGAGGGAGACGGACAGGTGGTAAGGAGATGAAAAGCACCCCCCACGCGATAGAGGAGGGCAGGCCAGAGTCCGGCGGCCCAGGCCAGGCCGTGGTCAGACGGCCGTGGCCAAAGCCAGGGCCCAGGAGTGGGCCGTCAGACCGTGATCGATCGATACGGACACCCTGCAATCTCCCTCCCATTTCAGCAGAGCCAGAGCCCCCGACCGGAGGGGGGTCTCTCTAACCAGCACAACACACAACACAACATAATGGGTCATATTCGGTTATGACACTCAGTGCACTGTGTCAGTCCATGGCTCATCATTTATACTTTTATAAAATTTAAAGTGATGTGATGAATAAAAAATCAAAAATTTGAACAAAAAAATATAAGTAGGCTAATTCATCATTCGAAACATTAGCTTTTGTGATATATTGACATGATTTTTTCACAATGCGATACTGGCACGTATGCATGTTATTTACATTGCAGTCGCAGCAGTTGGCAATAACGTTGAAGAACTCTACATTTACAGATTGTTTCGCTCGCTACCTCTCCTTCTGGGGAAATGGTGTTGCTTGGTTTCTCGCCAAATATGCAGAAAAAGGACTGCTGAAAATACTGCAGGCGGAGAGTGCAGCTTGAACCATCAAAACACTGTCTGCGGAGATTTTCTCCTGCGCTATTTTTGTCTTTCGTTGTTGAACATTTTTCATATGTACTAATACCCGCCTGGCACCAGAATCCCACCGGATTTTAAACTCCCGATGTTTTTCAGACGAATGCTTCGGAGCGCCAGAGTCCACAATTTGATCGCTGCCCCGAAGTTGCCTCCTCTTACGTTCTCTTCGGCTAGCGGAGGATTTTACGGAACGCTTCGGTCCTTTAGGAAAAAAGGCTTCCTTTAATAATACAGAACGCGGATGTCTTTGAGACGCCCTGTGCGGTCCTTAGAGAACGCTCGAATTTGAGAATGTGCAACTGTGCTTGCACTGTATAAAACAACGGGCTTGTGGGAGCAATTATCATTCTTTTTTTTACACATCTCCCAAAAGCAAAGTTTGCCCGGCATGGGGCAATGGGCGGCAATGTTAGCATAATGGTTAAGGAACTGGGCTTGTAACGCAAAGGTTGCAGGTTCGATTCCCAGGTGGGGCACTGCCATTGTACCCTTGAGCAAGGTACTTAACCTGGATTGCTTCAGTAAATATCCAGCTGTATAAATGGATTGTATGTAAAGAAATGTCAGCTGTGTAAGTCGCTCTGGAGAAGAGCGTCTGCTAAATGCCTAAAATGTCAATGTAAAATGCCCGCGACAATTCGATTCGTGATCGATGGGATTGTTACGTTGCGTGAACAATACGGACGGGTGCAGAATCGTGGAGAAGCATACAGCTCTCACAGGCTAGTGTGAAGGGTTACTGAATGGGGTGGAAACCGCCAAGCAACGAGAGGGAGTCTTAAGAAAGCCGAACAACTGAGGTGGTGGAGGTGACACGGATACTCATAGACAAATTTGCTGCTGTGGAATGCATGTCTTTGCATTCCCTGCAAAAAATTTGCCCATTAAAATGGAATATGTGCGATGCTGGATTCTAGACACGGGGAAGGCAGAGCTCCGTGAAGCCATGCAGTTCCAGTTATGGAATTAATATCAGTTTCACCGAGAAATTCTGTCATCCCTATCGCTGGGAAGGTGAAACATCCACATTGCCACCGTGTACTCACTTACACTAAATAATGTACACGTGCATTCCCTCTCACCTGACCTGGAAAGTATGTGGTTGAAGAGCTGCCATCCCATAACCCAAGAGATGGGGAGGAGGTTATTGTGCAATGTGGCGATAAATTAACTGCACCCACCCTATCCAGTCTCCTCCGTGCCCGCGTCCACTTTAGTTGAACCACCATTTGCGATTTTCAGCGAGAGTCGCTGACTCCTGCAACTGAGAGGCTGATGCGGGTGACGGGGGAGGGGCATCGTCCACACCAGGAACCCGTTCCGATTCTGACAGCACAAAAAACCGCCACGGTCAGGGAGCGCATGAATGCTCGGACCGTCTGAGGGGTGTGTCCCAAACGCGAAGCCGCGAATAGCAAATCTGTGCGACGCTTCCCGGCGGCGCTCCGACTCGGGTTCCTCTGAGACGTTTGGTGGGCCGTCGTGCGGGCGTGGCGAACGGGTGACGAGCAACAAGGGGGCGGAGTTACTGCTCTCATAGAAGGGAGCGATGGTCGGGCGCTGGGCGGAGTTTGGCACTCGCGGACGGGATGTCTGTGAGCCTGAGAAGCCTGGGAGAGCAGAGTCGGCACAAGCCATCCAAAGCAGAAGCAGACAGGCCCATTCATCTATTCTCCACTACAGGGGGCCCTAACCCGGGTCCTGGACAGCTACAGGGTCTGCCGGTTTTTATTTTCACCTTAAAATCAGTGACCAATTCAAACCAGGTGAGGTGAGTTATTGGTGTAACAAACTGCTTTGATTGGTCAATGAAGTTCTGAGGAACAATGAAAACCAGCGTACCCCGCGGCCCTCCAAGGACCAGGGCCGAGGACCACTTCTCTCTTCATCATCCGTTATTGTTTTTATTTGTATGGTTATTGCTTGGATGATGTCATAGTCTTTGGGCAGGGTACAGACTCTCGATGGTGTGCCATAACAGGAGAGGAACAGAAAGGTAGGTAACGAGAAGAGAGAGAGAGAGAGAAGTAGAGGAAAGAGGGAAGAGGGAGAGGATGTGATTGCGAGAGCGACTAGACGTGACGGCGCTCCATGATCCAGGACCGGGAGCCGCGCGGGAGTCGGAGGGGGAATTGGGCCCAGGAACCGGGTGAGATGAGAGAGAGGCACGCTTTGCTAAGTGAGGAAGTAATCCTGGCTAATTAAGGCTGCCTATGACAGCACTGTCAGGGCTGACTGATCCTTCAAACGCTACCTCTCACAGCTGACAGGCGAGCAAGCGCTCCAAGCTTTGAAGGTGAGAAGTTTCTTCTTTTTTTTTTCCCCTTTTCGAATTCCTCCACTCAACAAAGTTCCTCTTTATTTGTATCTTATTATTATCTTTTGTGTGTTTGTAATTGAAAGTCCCAGGGCAAAACAGATTAGGACGAATCTTAAGAACTGAAAATTATGCAACTTGACTGCCTGCCTGCCATGTGAAAAGCTGAATTGCATATATTTCCACAAGGAAATGCTGTGAGTTTCGACTCGAAAGTGCGTAAGCTTCGAGACTTGCACCATAGCATTGATGACAAAATGTGTCGCACTCAGATAGAGGAGAACACGGGAGGAGGTTCCACCCTGCAATTGGCTTAACCTGATGGCTTAACCATGGTGCACCAGTCCTTCCTGCTGTATATTCTATAAATTGCAATTACATTTTATAGAGACTCTATTCTCTATTAGCGACAGTCTATTTTCATTGAATTGACTATAGGAGCATGTTCATAACTAGAATGTTACCCGTAAGTAAAACACTTGACCCAAAATACTGCCGTGAATGTGAATCGATATTTAAAACCCCATAAATAAATGACATTTGAACATAATGAAATTAAAATCTTGATGGTGCCAGTGCTGACTGAGGCTGGTACTCCAGCAAGGTGATACACTCCACTACAGTGACACGTCACTCCACTCCTCACCACTCTTCACTGGCTCCCAGTTGCAGCTCGCATTCTATTCAAGTCATTGGTGCCGGCGTAGCGGGCCATGAGGGGGTACTGCTCCTTGCTACCTTCAGTCACTGATCACATCCTACACCCCTTCTCAGGCTGGACAGGACAGGCAGTGGCCATGTAGCACCTGAAGGCTTACTCATCCTTACTGATGAACTCACAGACCCTATGTCCTGCTCAACCCCTCAGTAACTCACAGACCCTGTGTCCTACTCATCTCTATTGATGAACTCACAGGCCCTGTGTTCTACTCAACCCCTCAGGTATCTCACAGGCCCTGTGTCTTACTAATCCCTACTGATAAACTCACAGGCCGTGTCCTACTCATCCCTTTTATCAACCTCCTCTTAATCCAGCTTGCTTGTCCTCCCTAGTTTCTCCTCTACTTAGCAACCTGTTATCGTTTTGCTTTTCTTTATAGCCCTGGTGCTCCATTTGAGGGGCCAAATGGAGGCTGGAATGTAGAAGAAAAAAACAGAGCTAAATGAAAACATGCTTCAGGAATTCGAACGCCATCAGGTGATGATGTCAGCGAGATGATTCAAACTGGAAGAACGCACATAACATGGTCGCGCTGGAATAGCTTGGCTCGAGGCATGGTGGTTATATCATGTATGCAGCGCTATCTAAAAGCTAGTAGGAGAGGTTGCAGCCCTGCTCCTGTCTCCAGGCCGATCATGTGATTCCAGCGGCGAATTAAAACAAGAACTATGTGTTCCGTATCAGTTACTCAACAGATTTTTGAGTATTTATGCAAAATGTGCTTCCACGTGCATACTGTTTCCTCTCTCATGGACCATGGATGTTGTAGCAATGTTGTGCGAGCGTTATAAGTTGCCGTCATGTAGCTCAGATCAAAATTCTCAGCAAGAAGCAAAGGGTACCAGAGGATTACATTCTCACAAAGTTTGGGAACTACTGCTTTAGCTGCTCTTTACCCCTGTAAAATGTGCAGCTCACTTTGCTGTTGGTCCATACAGGGGTCATTGAGGTCTCTCCTGTGTGTATTGCATTCCCAATTATGTGATGAGGCAAGTTTTCATTCATTCAAGATCATTTGTGATACTGTTTCTGGTTCAGTTTGGGCTTTTTTAAACAAAATGGCTGGTGTTATGGCCTTGAGTTGGATAAATTAATATTGAATCACCAACTGACAGCAAATGGGCTTAAATTTCCTTCTTGCTGGGAAACGGTTTTGTACCCTAGTTGTGCTTCCTGATATAACCCCTATTCAACAGAAACACCTTTTTTATCTTGTGATAGTTAGTGTCATGCAGCATATCATTATTGAAGAAATAATAGCGGACATGTTGAGTGGAACTGCTTTTTATCTGTGAGGTATTGTTAGGCCAGAGTCAGCAAGTCTCTGAGTGTCTCTGAGTTCCTCTTTGGGCAATCTGAGCTGAAAGTTGAGAGTGGGGGTGGGGGGTGCATGGATGATCCAGATGTCCAAAAAGGACTGGCCCTCACTGCTCTTCAGGCCTGTAGTATATACTATAACAGTTCTGTTTGTCCTCCCAGGCACAGCGTACAGGTCCTGTGTCTACATCCTTCACCCAGCCTGGGGCTCCTTTCGACAAAAAAAAGTGATGTGCAAGCTAATATCTGCGAGCTGCGCAGGCATTATCATTTTTTCTCTCTCGCTTGAGAGCGCGTCATACAGATTTCGCTGGACGAACGCATCTCGCAAAGTGTGGAGCTTGGAGCTGGCGAGAAGAATTGGCACTCTCATTGCCTCACCTTGTTTTGTTTCAATGGCAACAAACGGGCTCACCCAACACACAAGTAAACTTGCAAAACATTATATTCATGGAAAATAGATCCCAGCAGGTGAACATAACCTATGTTATGTTATAAGCAAAACAATGCAGTTTTGAATCATGACAATCCATATCTATCATGACTATCATACAGTATTTGTTCCATCATGTGGCATAATGAGGTTGGTCCGCATAATTAGAATGGTTTCTTGTTTTAGCTAATGGTTAGCTAATGGTTTCTTGAAAAATCTTGTTTGAATACTTATCTAGGTGGGGGGCCTCGGATAGCGTAGCGGTCTAATGCACTCACGTTGACTGGTGCTTTGCGAGTGTGAGCTGCCTATTGCAGTCACGGTTTGAAACTCGACTGTGCCAGACCGGCCCTGGCCAGGAGCCCTGATTGGGGGCTGCATTTGGCTGTCCGCCCCAGGGGGAGGGGGAGGGTGGGGTGAGCTGGGACAAACTCGCTGAGATTCACGAAGGGGGTCTCCAGAAGTAGGTGGGTGAGTTCTGTCTCGTAGGAGGCTGTTTCTGTCTCTGTCTCTCAGGGAATTGGCTTGATATGGAGAACAGGCAGTGAGTTTGTGGGGGAGGGCCAATCGAAATAAACAGAGGGTATAATTGGTTACTAAATTGGGAGAAAAACTGTAAAAAAATCTGAAACAAAAATGTATTTTTATTAACTTGTGTTAAGTAGGTGCTGACACCTAGAAGTCTAAATATTTGTGAAATGCATGGACGATAATTTGCAACCTCTCATCTCAGATAGTTTTCACGAAACGAGCCCTGGATGCTGAATATGCAGACAGCCTCAAATGTGCAAAGTTGGTTCCAAAGTTGGTTATCTGAATTTCTGGGAGATTCGATATCACTCGAAGGCTTAAAATTGGGAGACTCCCAGAACTTCCAGGAGATTTGGGCTTCCTGAATACGACACAGTCATTCAAACCGTTCAACAAACACCAGTGCTGCTGCTCTTACCTGAGCGTTTGCTTTTTCGATTCCTGCGTCTTTCACAACAGATAAGAAATCCGAAGAAGTAGAAAATCCAGCGATTCAGTGGTTTTTTCTATTTCACGCTGTGTCTTACATGAAGTGAACCCATGCGTGTCCGTGTGTGCAATGATGTTTATGGAGAGGCAGTAGACTAGGGCCAAGGATATGCTTTGTTATTGAAGATATGTATCGCTTATAGTCCTTTTCATACATGGTTTTCATGTATTTAGTTTATTATGTTATAATTCGCTTGTGTATAATTAAGCTTGTTTCAGACGTTGAGTTTGGCAACTCGTATTCTTTCGTGTAAGCTGTTTGAATTCGATTTTTAATTTGAATGCACGTGTTGTTTGGCAGCCCCCCCCAAAAACCAACGTGGGCACTACGCGCCGCTATCAGCCTCTCCTCCTGTGAACCAGCTTTCATTTACTCCGTGTCTGTGGGAGATCGTTGATGGGTGGCTGCATTAAAACAAGAGAGCCTTTTTTTCCCAATTTTACAATGAGCCCACAGGAAGCTTCAACAGTTTCCCCCTCTCCTAAAGTGCCAGCGTCTCCTGAAACAGATGATTGAACAGCGAGGGGCCTTCTAAATTGCACGCTGGCACAGGCTGCCGCTGTTTTTTCTCTCTTGCCTCGCAATGGGCAATGGACTCGAGTGCCTGTTGAAAAGGTAGCAGGTGGGGAGAGTTCTGCGACTGATCCGAACGTGACGGCGACTCTTGGCTGCTCAAGCATCCGGGCAACAGGTCGCTCACAATGGCGGCAATCCACTGGTAGTGGAGTGTAGTGCAGTGGTTAGGGAACTGGGCTTGCGACTCAGAGGCTGCGGGTTCAAGACCCAGCTGGGGAACTGCAGTTGTGTCCTTGAGCACGGTAAAGTAAATATCCAGCTCTATAAATAGATTGTATTTAATGACATGGATAAGAGTGTCTGCTAAATGACCATAAACGTATAACGTGTTAATGTGTATTTCACACCGATATCCTAGTCTAAAATAATACTAATAATAGGGATTATAAGGGGTTGTTCAGTGCAACACTGTGGCTGGCAGTGCATAATCAGCTGTAGTGATATCCAGGGAGGGAGGGTTTCAGTTGGCCCGGTTACTGTGTTATTACGTAAGAGCTTAAGGCATTGCGCATAATACCATCACCATAATTACTATTTCATTTTTCTCCCTACCTTCAAAGCTGAGCCAATCTATTTCTTTGTTATTTAGACCATCTATCACTACTCATACCAGGGCCATCCGGTCACTCCTGAGATTTCTTCCCATTGGACAGTTTTTTTTCGCCACTGTGGAGTGTTTTTCTTTTCCCGCTGGGGAGTTTTTTGCCTCACTTTCTGGCTTCAGGCCTGGTATTTCCGTGCCTTCATATTTTCTGTTTTCTGTAAAGCATCTTTGTGACAGTGCTCTGAAAAAAGTGCCATACAAATAACATTGAATTGAATTGAATAATGCATTGTATTTATATAGCGCTTTTCAGTAACCCAAAGACAGAATCAAGGGACAACCAGACAAAGAGCATTGAGTATACTGTATATATATACATAAATATATATAAAATAATAATAATGTGCATGAAGAAGGCCCTGATATAGCTAAGCAGTGCAACTAAAGGTTAGATATGTATGAGTGTGTACGTATGATACTCATGAGTGTGTTGGACATCCACAGAGTGACTGGGGCTGCCTGGCCCTGTTGATATCACAAGCCTCGGTGCAGTCAGAGGCCCTCAGGGCCAAAACCCTTCAGCAAAGAAACCCAGCAACACGTTTTCCCAGTCAAACGGTATTTCATTTCAAGAAGTTGCAAGAGGGGCTACTTCCAAATGTCACCTGCCCGGCCTGAATGCCCCCAGATCTGGTGACAAACAGGCATGGCCGTCTGTACTGACCCGTGCCCCTCTCCTGCTCCTCCCGCAGTCCGTCCTCCTGTCTCAAACCACCCTTAGCCCCTAGCCGTTATAGTAGTTTGCAGGTCCCCATAACCCAGACTAGGCAGCGTTCAGCCCTGAACGGTGGTTTTTAAAGCCGCGTGGCTATGATCAGAGCCGGCCACGTGAGCGTGCCTGCGGCCGCAGCTTTGCGTTTCTGCCGGCCGTTCCGTCCCCTGATATGGCAACAGTGTCCCCCACCCGGGGCGGATCAGTGAAACACAAACTCAAAATGGAACAATGTTAATTCACTGTTTAAAGAAAGGATTCGCTCACATGTCTGCGCAGCTCTTCATAAAGAAATGGCCGAAACGTCCAATAATCTTCCCTGCAGGTGTCCGTTTTTAAGATACAGGTAACTGCCCAAATAAAGGAAACCCCAACATAAAGTGTCTTAATTGGGGGTTGGGCCACTACAAGCTGCCAGAACAGCTTCAATGTGCCATGGCATAGATTCTTCAAGTGTCTGAAACTCTACTGGATGGATGCAACACCATTATTCCATGGGAAATTCCATAATTTGGTGTTTTGTTGATGGTGGTGGAAAACGCTCCAGAATCTCCCATAAGTGTTCAATTGTGTTGAGATCTGGTGACTGAGGCGGCCATGGCATAAGGTTTACATACCTTTCCTGCACATTAAACCATTCAGTGATCACTTGTGCCCTGCGGATGGAGCATTGTCATCCTGGAAGAGACCACTCCCATCAGGATAGAAATACTTCACCACAGGATGAAGGTGATCACTCAGAATGGCTTTGTATTTATTGGCGTTTTCATTGCCCTCTAAGGGATTGAGTGGACCTAAACCATGTCAGGAAAGTGCACCCCACACCATAACAGAGCCGCCAGAACCCTTCATTTACTGAAGCGTTTCCTTTCCTTTATTTTGGCAGTTACCTGTACATGAAAAAGAGAAAAGATGACTGGAAGAAAAATGTGAGAAACATATACTGTATATATATTTTTTGGTGTGTATTTTCAGGTTATGAATATTTATATGGGCTTGGGCCCATTCTCTAATTTTTCTCTTTTTGAGATAGTTTTGAACTTGCAGCAGTGACACTTCTCTATTATGGCTACATTTAATTAAAAGGCAGATTCAATTTAATTCACCATTTTACATTTCTGTTCAATTAAAGTCTAAAGCCTCAGTCTTAAAATTTCAGTTCTTGTTAGAAACCTTGCTACTAAAAAAAAAAATCTGTTTAAAAAGATAATAAGTAGCTAGTTTTGGTTTATACTTATTACCAGAAAAGGTTATATACTTGAGCATAAATATGTTGTTTTGTAATAAAATGCACAAACATGTGTGATGTTTGACAACTGATGATTTTGAAGGTGATGATGATGATTACTGATTGATTGATTGATTGACTGACTGAGGGTAACTGGAAGTCACCCTTTAGTCTTAAAATAATAATTACATCATAAAAGAACAAAAATCTTGCCATTATAAAGGCCAACAGGCCAAAAGGGCCACAAATTATTATAACTATATGTGTTTGTGCATGTATTTTGCTTTATTTAATAATATTTTTCGATACGTGCTTTTCTCTAAGTGTTTGAAGTTAGCCATTGACTATAAACACTTAATGCAATGCATCTGATGCTTGTTTAAAAAAAAAATTGTAACAATGCTTTTGCTATGCCCCTGAAATATAATATCAAATAAATGCTAATTGCCCGTGGATGTGGAGCCCCTGATGTTTGACGGGGGTGGAGAGGGGCAGATTGGGGGTTTGGGGGTGAGCTCATGGCCATTTTTACCCCGGTCACAAGATCTCAGTGTTGGGTTAGCCTGAGGATGAGGCTCTGCTCCCAGAATAGCCCCTGGGTCTACAAGCCCTCAGGCGTGATCCCAGCCTGCTACAGTTGGCAGCATCACAGTTGTTGGGGTGTGTGTGTGTGTGTGTGGGGGGGTGATGCAATGTGGTTCATTTAACCATAGACACCCCCTCGCTCCCTTGCACATCCGTATAAGGGGAAAGATGAGAAATGTTGAGCACTTTTTGGACCGTCTCTCTCTCCCTCTCTCATGCTCTCTCTCTCTCTCTCTGCCTGATTTGCTCGAATCTGATTGGCCTTGCCCCAACCAGATGACCCCATTCCACACCCCAAAACCCTTCGGCCACCCCTCCCCCAAGCAAGACCGAAATACCCCTGCAAAGCCTGATCATAAAAATACCCCCGGCACTGGCCAATGGTGCATGTCTGGGATGGCTTCCACTGGGAATAAAGCGACAGAAATACTGACTGATTCCCCAGAGGCCACAAACCTTGGTACCGAGGGAGGGGAGGTGTGTGTGTGGGGGAGGGGTTAAGGGACACTAGGGGAGGGTCATTAAAGCCAATCAGAGGACACAGAGCCAGTCAGGGGTGGCTTTGTATGGATTTCGGCAATGGAAAAAAATCACCTGACTTTTGTTGAACACTCCCCCTCAGGCTAAAAGGAGAACGCGGCCAGGGGATGGGTGACCGTAGAAATGACATCATCTGACGGAAAGAAAGTGTTGAAAGAAAACCAACAGAAAATGTAAATAAGGTTCATGATCTTTACGGTTGTCCTGTAATGTACGTCGGTTTTCTCAGTTATTGTGTGAAATGAAGATCTGTAATATAAATATGTCACAAACAATAAAGGCTCCCCTGTTGTTTCAAAATAATTAATTGAAAGTATGAAAACTTTCATAATTCCTGTATTTTATAATGATAATACAGTGTTTTATAATCCCGAAAGGAATTGAGTCAACAGAGCTCATTATGTAAGCCACTCAAAATATTTATGAATTCATGCATTCATTCAGGGGTGCCCTGGAGATCTACTGGGTGTGCAGGCTTTTGTTCCAGCCATTCACTAACACACCTGATTCAAATATTCTTTGTCTTGATGAATTGATTAATGAATCAGATGTGTTAGTGAAGGGATTAATGAAATCAGGTGTGTTAGTGAAGGGATTCATGAAATCAGGTGTGTTATGAAAGGGGATTCATGAAATCAGGTGTGTTAGTGCTGGGCTGGAACAAAAGCTTGCACACCCAGGACAGAACTTGGGCACCTCTGCATAAATTCATGAACTAATTCATTCATTCATTCATTTGGTACAGAATAGCAGTTCAGAAAATGGGTGCTGACTATCGCCCAGTTGCATCCAGCGACGAGCACCAGCAGGTCTGCGATAGGACGTTTAATCCCTTACACGATTCCCTCTCAGGGAGGCAGGAGAGTTAGAGTGCTCCTAATCCGTCTGTGGGCCACGGCGAGGGCTGCTTCGCTCCCGTCTGAAAGAGTAACTGCCGGGCTCCGTTTTAGTGCTCGGACTGTCAACAGCTTCAGCCCTGCCCTCGCTACACTGTGCAGACGTCGATCTGAGGACCTGACAGAACCAACACTGCCGTTCCCGCTTGGCCCACTCACTCAACCGCCGCTCTAAGAGAGCTTGTGAAGAGAGCCATAAACAAAGTTACCACAGAAAGAGCATTTTGTTTAAAATGCGCCCTCTCGGACGCTGACGTCATTAAGAGCAACAGCTTTTTTTAACCTAGACTAACACGGCAGAAGCGCGCAATGGTTCACCTCAGGGCGAGACGCACACCCTACACCTGACACACCTCGCATGAACAGGTATACTGTGTGCCCACCGCCACAGGTTCTCTCCATTCAAGTCAGAAGTCACAGCCAACTTAATGAGAATAAATAGTTTGGATTCCCAAAACACAAACACATTGCATTCTCTGCAATTCGTTAAGTATATGAGTTGGGCATAGTAAATTGTATTTGTCGAGGAGACAGTATAAGCGAAATATTCTCTTCACATGTCAGAACGTCTTCACACCATCTTCACTACTTTGAAATCTGAACAAATGAGCAGACTGCATGTTCACATTTGAAGAAAATGTGTTCACATATGCAGCGTGAATGTAGAAACCTGATTTTTTTGATTGCCTCATAATTTGACACAAAAGGACGTGTTTTTGTGTTTTCTCGTGGATCTTGTTGCCAAGATTCCAAATATCCTCTTCTCTGGTATTTCAAACCGAAGAGTGGTGTCGGGTTCAAGCAGAATTTCGGACCGTAGACTATGTGATTCCTCTCACGTATACTTTTGTTTTTCTGTAGTTTATTGGGGACAGGTGTTGGAAATTAGCCTTTGGCTATAAACACTCAATGCAATGCATCTGATGCTTGTTTTTTTTAACATTGTAACAAAGCTTTTTGCTATGTCCCTGATAAACAAACAAATAAATATGAAATATGAAATATGGATTTTTGTAGGGTCTGTAGGGTCTGCTTAAACAGGAGCTGGTGTGTTTAAAAAGGCTCTGTCTCCAAATCTCCTCCATGAACGTGATTTCCCAAATCCTGTGGCTTCACAATCAACGTCAGCACAACGTCAGGCAGTGAGCACGCAGACATGTATATATGACATTATAACATATGTATATATTATATTGCGCTCAATAGTCTAGGCTCTTGGGTGTTCCATACACACCCCATCCAGAGGGCACGGTTTGATGAGCATGAGAATGAAGTGAACCATATACCATGGCCTTCTCAGTCACCAGCTCTCAATCCAATTCTGAGAGATTCTGGAGCGGTACCTGAGACAGCACTTTCCACCACCATCAGCACAACACCAAATTATGGAATTTTTTCATGGTAGGATGGGGTTGCATCCCTCCAATAGAGTTCCAGACACTTGTAGAATCTATGCCAAGGAGCATTGAAGCTGTTCTGGCGGCTTGTGGCGGCCCAACGCCCTATTAAGAAACGTTATTTTGCTGTTTCCTTTATTTTGGCAGTTACCTGTATATATTATATTGCACTCAATACTCTAGGTACTCAGGTGTCCCAAACACACTCCAGCAGGTGCAAAACATTCCCACAATGTTTCCGTTGACGTTATGTTGTCACAGCTTCGGGGGCGCGGGAGGACGGAGCGAGAACATCATGCACTGAACCCCGCTGGCAGCGTGTAGATGGAGTGTGTAGAGAGTGTGTCTCTCTTGTGTGTGTGTGTGTGTGTGGGGGGGGGGGCTAGCCTAGTTTCTGCCTTTCCTTTTCAACACCCCTCTCCCAGGAGGTGACAAGCTGGTGCTAAGTGAGGTAAGAGGCAATTGATTTTGTTCCCTTTTTTTTGGCGATGGCCGGACATAAATCAAAGCGTGTGTCAGGAGCCGGGGGGGAGTGGACGGGACTCTTGTGTTTGCGCTGGGAGTGTGTCAACAATTAATCCACACTATGATCTCAAGGCCACGACACCTGACCCCCACCAAGCCCCCCCTCACACACACAGACAGATACACTCAGACACAAACACACATTACAGACACACACACAGACTCCGAAACAAACACACTCACATACGCACACACACACACGCACAGACTTAGACACAGGCAGACTCACACACACACACACACACACACACAGACTCAAACAAAAAAAACACACACACACACATTTGCACATTCCTGGACGCACTGCCTATAGTAGGGAAAGTAAAGCGGTTTTCGATATTCAATATAGCTTGAACAGAACGATCTGTTTGACCTTATTACCAACCGGACCATGTGCTCGTGTTTGCATTTAAGTGCATACGTATGTTTGTGTTTGAAAGTGGCTTGCCGTACAAAAGCCTGCACCGAATTTACGATCTTTAATTCTTCCAGCTGTCTCATGCCCGTTCACTCTACCCACCACATGAGCCTAAATGAAGAGCAGTGAATCTGTGCAGGATATCGCGCATCTTGGCACATCCAAACACAGCCTGTGAGCAACTACGGGCTGAAGAACAAGGTGTGCAAGCCCTCTTATCTACATTGAGCACGAAGCCATCAACGATCCCCAAACTAAGGTGATAAAAGGTAAACAGCTGCCATGTCGACACAACGACTTCTCCGCAAATGCGTTAATTAGCAAAGACTTGTGAATGCTGAAAATATTGCCGGGAACCTTCTTATCTGTTGCAATTGTTAACTGCGCCCAAAAGCTCAAATTGTCCTTCAGGACCTTCAGATCTTCCCCCTCTCTGATTGGGTTTGGCAGTGAAAGGGAATTTTCAAAACGAGAGGAGGTGGCCATTCAGGGCCATTCAGAATCACAGCAAAGCTAAAGAATGTCAGTGGCCATCTGACGATGAGAAAGCCAGGCCCGGAGAGAGGAAGGACAGATGGACACCCGGAACACTAGGCCCCTGTTAATCCCATTTCCTCAATTATGGTAAACAAGGATGGGTCTCCTGAAAAGCAGCTCAAAGGGGGAATCCTGCAGGTGGTGGGGGGGGTGGGGTCCTCTGATGTGGGGCGGGGCCTGTGTGGCGACTCTCTGCTGGGGACTGCCAGCCCCCCCCCCCCCCACTGTCCCCCTCTGTGTACCCATCCCCTCCCCTGGGCCGGTCAGAGGGCTGGACAATGGCGCCAGAACAATTGGTCGAACCCCACAGCAAGCCGCGTCCAGCTGTGTCCATTCCAGAGCGGACTGGTCCATCTGGCGGGGGGGGTGGGGGCTGCAGAGGGGGCTGTGTGTGTTGTTTTTTAAACGTTTTTTTTCTTATATGTGTCTGCTCAATGAAAGAGCTTCAGGTTTGGCTACGATTGACCCAAATTGCTGAGAGACTGGCGTGTTAACCCGGGCCAGACTCACCTACCCCGCCATGAAAGGGCTAGCCTGTTCCCCTGCGCTCTGACGGACGGTGTGTGTGTGTGTGTGTGTGTGTGTGAGGGGGAGGGGGGCAGTTAGACAATCTGTTTGGATTAGGTGAGCTGTCGGACTGTCATGAAAATGACGGACAGGAGAGAGAGTCGGGGGTGAAAGAGAGGTGGTCTTCTCCGGGGTTGGGGTGGGGGTGGGGAGTGGGTTTCCCAGGTTTTTAGGGACTCACTCCCTTGATGACTCCCAGATGCTGTTCCCCCCCCTCCTCCGGTTAAGAGATTGTGGTATTTCAGTCACTTCTTGTGGATTAGATGGAGTGTGTCTTCCTCCCTGACAACAGTGTGTGTTTGAGTGTGTGTGTGTGTGTGTGTGTGTGTGTGTGTGTGAGTATCAGTGTGTGCCTGTGTGTGTGTGGGTGTGAATATCACTGTGTGTGCCTGTGTGTGTGTGTGTGTGTGTGTGAGAGAGAGAGCATCACTGTGTGCCTGTCTGTGTTTGTGTGTGTGTGAGAGAGAGTATCACTGTGTGCCTGTCTGTGTTTGTTGTGTGTGTGTGTGTGTGTGCGTGCGTGTGAGTATCAGTGTGTGCCCGTGTGTGTGTGTGTGTGTGTGTGTTTGAATGTGCGTGCGCGTGTGTGTTCCTGCGCTCGAGTGTATATTTCAGACACGTGTCAGCTGGTTGGTCTCCCGGCGCCTGGTTGGACGTGGTGCTGAAAAGCCAGCTCTGGTAGATTTACTGTTGTGCGTGTTGGCGAGTGGCCCTGCCTACCTGCCTGCTAAAGCACTTATGCCCGACTCCACAGCCACAGCCACACCTACAAGCCGCCACACCAGACAGGTCGCTGCCATATATTAGCGACTTGTTGACTGCTTGCGGTGGGCGTACATTTGTCAACATATTAGAGCATGTCAACGCTCAAACAACATGCCCCCATTGATGCCTGCCTTGGACCCAAGAAAGAGAGACCAGAGGCACATTAATGGCAGGGGGCTGGAGTGATGCACTGTGGGAATTCTCCTGCAATATTTGCAGGCACTGTGACCGCACATAGGGACCTTGCCTCAGCAGACATAAATGGGGTCGCTAAAGTAACAATCATTAATATTCAGAGAGGCCTTTGGGACTGTTATCGCAAGAAGAACTTTAAAATAAATTATAATTTTTTTATGTTCTATGAATCAAAATTCTCAGCCCTGCAGCAATGTTTTAAAAAAAACACAGCCATTTTTGTTATCCGGGTAGTGAAGTAGAAAGAAATGCTTCAATATGGAGGAGATCACGGACACGGCCATTCTCACAGTCATTGTTGTGGTCATGGTTATTCTTTCATGTTGGTACCATCTCTATCTGTCCAGTGCATGTGGTGTGATCACTGTCATAAGACCATTGACCTACGGAGGCTTCCTGCAGATGCACTGGATATGACTATGACCGTGAAGGGTCATGACCGCAACCACAACTGCGATGGACCACACCTGGGGTGTGAGTGATTGCAGAGCTCCCCATAGGTACTTGGATAAGCTCCCATAAAAAACATAAAGAAAAGCGATCAACTCTTAATTTTCATACCCCAGATGCAGAGCTGCCGAAAAGGCCACCGTGGTGATCACCATCCCATAATCAAACACTGTCATATTTTGAATGACTGTTAACACCTGTAACGACTGTGAAACACCTTTTAAGATGACCTCTGCAGAATGGATGGGCAAATGCACTTGATTTACATTATGAGTTAATACATACACATGCCAGACCAGGCCCTGGAACCTGACCAGGTTCAATTGACCATTGAGCCCACAATGAACCCACAGTTGCTCCTGGGCAACTAGTCCACAGGATTTTTAGCATACCCTCCCTATCAGTGACCAGAGTTGGGAGCTGAAAGCTAGTAAAGCGTCTACCTTTATATTAGAGTTACACCCACACATCCTAGCATCCTAGCACGCCCTAACCCTTGTTTGAAGTTTGTGCCTGGTCACAGTCTGAGTAATCCTTTTCCCTATCCCCCTGCCACACGGAGAGAATATTTTATTGCAGCTTCGCTAATTTGTTGTTACAAGAGGCAGATCTGGAGAAAGACACCCGATCCACCCTGGGAGAGAGAGGGGAGATGGGGGCGGGGATATTTTTGGAGCGCGCTGTGTCTGCCACAGGAGATAACTGAGCCAAGAGTCAAGGCATTTCTCAGCTGGCTTGTGTCACTCCTTAACCTCCCCCCCCACTCGCCCGACCCCTCACCACCGCCAGCCATAAAATGTCTAGACCTCTAACGGCACTGCTGCCTTCTGAGCTGTCTACGGCAGTGCCTGCTTTCGTAAAGCTGATGGACGGATCGAGGCGGACTCCAACCTCCCCCTCGGTGTCCCGGTGTACGCTTGGACTGTGTGGAAGGTGTGCGCCATCACGGCGGGAGGGGTTCTGTTCAAGTGCAACCCATCAATAAGTAAAAGCAGCGCAATAAAGCCGCCTACAACCGCACAGATATCCTGCTATCATTTATTTATCTGTTCGGCTGAATTATTTATTGTTTATCCCAAATGATCTTTTTTTGTGGGGGGGGGTGGGGGCGCAGACCATTAACCAGGGTGACCCACATTAACATTAACGACGGGGGCAGCGATAATGATCATTTGCCGCGAGGAGAGATGGCGGGATGGCGAGCTAACCCCCCCGCCGCCCCGGCCGGGAGAGCAAAGGCATGGTCGGGGCACGTGTGAAGACGCGGGTGGATGGCCCTTTAACAACCTGGGGGCCAAACGCGGGGGCCGCGCTCGGGGGCCACACACAGACACACAAGGGCCTAACGCAGGGGCAACACAAAGGGACCACACGCGGGGGCCGCACACAGGAGCTGCATGCAGGGGCCACACACAGGAGCCACACACAGGTGTCACACATATCTGTCACACACAGGGTGGTGACAGGTGATGGGTGATCATTACACCAGACACGGGCATGGATAACTTGATCTGGAGTTTGTCCTGGTGTTTGATCTTGCCTGGACATTTGTAAGTCGCTCTGGATAAGAGCGTCTGCTAAATGCTTAAATGTAAATGTGAATATAATGTAATGTTTTCTGTGGTTCTGTAGTGGGTTTTGGCAGTGATCCTGTGTTGAAAGTTTGTTGTGGTTCTGTGTTGGATGTTTGCTGTAGTTCTGTAGTGGGTATCGGCTGCAATTGTGTGGTGGGACCAATGCAAGGAGAAGCGAGAGCTGGCCGATCCAGTGTCACATTTTAATTAAGACCGAGTGCGCGAGCAGGGTGTCGCAGGTTTTCAGTGCGACCGCAAACCCCAGACTCCTCGTCGGTGTACTTCTGGCGAAGGATGACCGCGTAGATCAAAAGATCGGATACATTTGAGCAGAACTCTTTCATGACCTTAATATTTCATCTCTGCTCAGCTGCCCGCACTTCATTTTGCTTTGCTTTTTGAAGCCGTCTTTTTCCCCCCCGTACCGCCAAGAACACGGAGAGGGCTAAAAATATGAGCGCATTAATCTGTTCACTTCTGATCCCCAACCGGATTCTGGCCAGCGCTTATCAGTCAGTGTCACCGCAAATGGGCCTTTATTCCAACAGGACGCTTACTGCCTTGGATCTGACTCACCATTGATGACAAGTGATTCGGCGGGTCCTTGAATGCGATACTCCCATTTCGTCAAGTTCCGCGCGAGGCTCCGGATCGGACAAATTTATATCAACATCCCCGATGCCGCTACTGAATGGCGGCGCCACCCGGAGTGCCGTGGATGTTTCGCAAAACGCGACGACCAGTGATTTGCTCCCCAGAAGCCTGGCCGGCCTGGTCTTTTGAATGAGGCTCGGGGATCGCTACGGCTCGATTGGCAACAGAGCAGAGCTGGTGTGGGGGCTGGTATGATTGGCCCCTTTCAGCTTCACGATTGTTCAACGCGAGCCGCAGACAGTGGCGGCCTCACGTCGTCGTTTGAAGCATCCCCAGGAGGGCGAAATAATAAAAGCGTCTCCCCCCCCCCCTTGAAATGTGAGCCAGTGAAGCCTCACCGCTACTTGGACACGAACCAATGACGAATCCAGCCTCTCGAGCTTACACCCCTGGTGAATGGTGAAAGTAATTAGTCCACTATGCCAAAAGACCTAGGTCCCACATGTGGGGCTGAGGGAGGTGATGTCACTCTTCATATTTGAACAGATCCCTAATCTTGTTAATAAAAGTAACAACAACTGCAGCAATAATTCAACTTATTTAATTAGCTATTGCTATTGTTATATGGTAAAATACCCAGTTGTATAAATGGATGGTGTATAAAAAAATGCAAGACGCTCTAGATAAGGGCATCTACTGAGCAAGTAAATGTAAGTTGAGTTAAATCGAGTTTCCTTTCTTCCAAGTTGATTTCTTGGAAGTAATGAGACCTTGCCAGGACTAGATGGTCCATTGGCCAAACTCAGACAGACTTGCACTCTCTGTAGATGCTGTGGCCTCCCAGGCCATTGGCAATGCAGTTCTGCACTAGAGCTGCCTGCGAGGCTTGCTTCAAGGTGGAGAAGCCCTATTGAGTTGACCGGGCAGAGCAGCCCTGCTTCTCCCGCAAGTAGCCCTGCGGCCTTTATCTCTGAGCTATAGCATCCACATGTGCAAGCCCACAGCCTGTGCATTTCAACCAACCCCCTCACTGCCTGGGCAGGGCCCAAAGGCCTGGGCCAACACAACGCTTATTGTGAAACTCAGTCAGCTGGATCGCTCCCTAAAAATGTTCTCTAAAGCGCGGCCAAATAAGTTTTCAGCGGCCTTGCAGAAAGCACTACGTCAGGGAAAATATGCTCGCCTGGCCGCGGACGAGCGATCGTATAACTAGTGTGTAAAACGCTCCTTTTACAGCATTGTAAAGATTTACAGTGAGAGTAAATAACAGTGGGCTGAACAGGCCTTTTAGAAAAAAAAAAGACGAGGACCACAATCAATAGGCCGATAAAACCTATTTTCCAGGACGGCGCTGGCAAGACAGTCCAAACAGGTGCCGGGAGATTCTGGGACAGGTGAGGGTCACGCCTCACACCTCATGCTGGACGAGCATAGCCAAGTGATCTAATTTCTCCGTAAGGGGACCCTGTGATCACAGCATGGGGCCTCTCTTGCCGTGGCCACAGTTTTCAAAAATTCAATCCGGCAGCAGAGCTTTGAGCTTTCCAAGCTTTGGACCTTCTCTGGATTGTCCCTGTTTGGTCTCCCATTTAACACCTGTCTCTTACACTCTAAATCTATACCCTGTCGAGGCCTGTTTTTCTTAAACCATTGTGAAATGCTATGTGACAGCTTGTTTGTAAACTCGCTATACAAAAATAAAGACTGATTTTTTGATTGGTTGACTGGTGGATTTTGAATCCACGCCACCTGAATGATTTGCGCTGTGCCTGTCACAGGGATGGTATTTCTGTTTGAAAACATGAAAGCAGTACATTTTAATACATTTTAATAATCCTTCGCCTCAATTTTTTGGGTCCAGGGGAATTCCAAGATCAAAAACAAAATTATTTGTATTGAATGGATTCCTAGGTGATGTCATCGACCAGTGGAAAAGCACACACAATTGGGCTTTGGCCTTTGATGAAGGAAAACAGAAATCAGTTCTCGCTGTTTGCCTTCGGCCTGCACACAGAAATCTGTTTAAGTAGCCTGCCCCAGGTTCAAATGCTTCCATCTGAATACAAACTGAGGTGGTAGGTCATTTTCATGTCACATGACAGGGAAGTTTTGGTCTGGTGTTATGTGGTCGCCGTGCCTGTGGAAGTAACGCTGGAAGCAAGCTTGGATCTTCTGAGTTCCGCACGCCCCAAAGAGTTCACAGAGTAAATGAAATGGCAGTTGTGCTGTATGAGGACCCGTGTCTCGTAACAAAGGCACGCGATCGTCTCATTCCCTTCCCTTTGCAAAGAAAAGGCCCTGAAACAGACAGACTGGTGCCTGCAGGTTTAACAATGAGAAACACTTTATATGTGAAAACAATGGACCCACTTAATCTAATGCAAATGTGTCAGAGTTAAAGATGTGATGTTGGGAGAACGGCGCGAGGAGGTGGGGAGAGCTCGGGCGCACGATTCGATTTTGAGAGAGAAAGAGGGAGACAAAAAGAGCATAATACCAGACTGGCTGACTACAGCAGTTTGTGGATTAGAAAGGATGGGTAGATGCTGGACGAGGAAGGCAGAATCTAGTACGGAAAAGTAATGGTTTGTATTGACAGCAATGGCTACCTTTGTGAAAGCGCAAACAGGCAGTTTTGTTGACTATTTGTAAGATGGCCTTTTTTGGCCCGACACTTCGTTTCCACGAGAAGCGGAGGAATAGCGCGCTCTTGGACCGTGACACGGGAAATGTGCTCGTGTCACCTGCAAACGTACGCCACTCACCAGTGGAAATCTTGTTCTTTTGAACATTCTACAGCCTTAAGTTGATTTGATTCATTCTGAACACCTCTTGGTATTCATAAGTGAATGACCACATTCCCAACACGAACACTGCATGCTCACACACACAAACGCGCCCAAAGACACACGCACGCACATGCACAAGCACAGGCATGCACATGTACAGGCACACACCCACACACACGCATGCACATGCACACACACAGCCACACACACACGCGCGCGCATGCACACGCACACACAGAGCCACACACACACACACACACACACACACACACATGCATGCACATGCATGCACACACACACACACAATAAACAGCAGAGCCCATCGAACAAGTTCATTTCTACGCCAGCCCTGCTAGGCCCACTGCTTTTAGAGTCAGCAGGCTGGAGACGATCAATGGCGGGAGACGGCGAGCGAGGAGGGGAATCGAGCAGAGATACAAAAATCAATCAGGATCTTAATTGCTCCGGGGAGGGGCAGAAAGGGAGGGGGGGGAGGAAAGAGAATTCCACCGCTTTCCGAAGCCGTTTCCTAAATTAACCCTTACGTGCACACCCTCTCCTCGAGTCGATTCCTTTTCCTTGCCGAGAAGGTTTTCCTTTGAAATAATGATTATTCAGTGATCTAGTGATTCAGTGATTCAGAGCCCTTATCTAGAGCGGCTTGCTTTTTTTTTTTTACACGCTATCCATTTGCCTTTGGTTTCTAAAGGAGATATCTGGATTCACAGATAGGAGGGAAGGTGAGGAGAGCGTGTGAATGACTCGCTTTGAGCCACTATCGCGGGGCGCTTTGACTGCGTCCTCGGGGCCGAGTCGACTAGCTGCCTTAGTGGAGCCTCCCACAGGTGACAGGATCACTACTTAAACAGAGAGAAGCTGCGCTGGGCACAAGGTCAGATCCAAAGGCACTAGAAGTGCCCCTCAGTTACGTACTCCCATGTACTGCAAAAGTGCAGCGTGATCTGCTAATGGGCTCCAGAGCCAGGCTGCTTCATTAGGAGCGCCTCCCTCTACGTCTGGCATGCAGCGAAGAGGAGTGTGCGGATGGCAGGAGGTGTCTCCTGTCTCTGACAGAACCTCCTTACCGATAAAAATGCTCATTTGTGGGAGTGTTTGTTGGTGAGACCGCTGGCCTAGGGCCATGAAGACGTCATGGTCACTGCTTGGGTGAGTAGGGCGGGGCAGGGCGGGACAGGCCGGTCCAACCCCTCTGAGGTTTATTGGGCTGGCACTGCAGGATAGTGGTTAGGGCATTGGTCTTGTAAATCAGAGGTTGCAGGTTCGATTGCCAGGTGGGGCACTGCAATTGTACCCTGACTTACATAATCTGAATTGCTACAGTAAATATCCAGCTGTGTAAATCAATTGTTTGTTAAAAAACCCCCAAAAAACACAAGAACGTCAGCTAAATGCTTCAATGCAAATGTGTCCGTTGGTGTAGGCTATAGGTCAATATTGGAGTGTGCTAATAATATGCGAATGAAGGGTGTGGTCAGAGAGTGGCTGTCCCTGGATTTCCCTCTTTGCTAGGGAGAAGGGGTGGAGCCAAACCACAGGGCTCTGCAAGACTGTAAGCAAAGTCCCCAAAGGCAGGAGCCATTGTGAGAGGCGCCCTCCCGCCATTCTCCAATGTTGGGGTAATGTACTGAGGATGTAGAAACACATTCCAGCACTCGGAGATGGCCTCTTCTCTCAGCGTGTCGGGGGGAAGGGAGGGGGGGCTACACCGCCATCTTCGTCAAAGCACATTTTTAGAAGCCGGGATCGGTCTCCGTGGAGCGGGCGGGTCAGAGGTCACCCGGAAGGGGGGTTTTCTTGGAGGAGGAAGGGTTCGATAGAAGAAGAAGAAATGAGTGTTGAGGAAATGGTTGATTTAAGGGCTGGCTGGTGAAGAGGAGCTCATTTGGGTCAATGGCCATGGTTTCAGATCGACAATATCGAGCTGGCAGCCATCCACTAATAAAATGACGGACAGCCGGTGGCCGTGGAATCGAAGCTATGGATCCTCTCGGTGAAAAAGAGCGAGAGCAAGCGAGGAGCTCGAAATGAGCTCGGCGAGGGGACTGACAGAGAGGCAAGGAATTCATGGAAATGAGGGAAAAGTGACAAACTGAACACAAACACAGGGACAAACAAACAGGAGGGGTTCCTTGTGTTTTGTTGTAATTCTTTCCAAATTCTGATCCTCATTTGTATTAATGTGAAAATCCCTCGTGTCTGTATATAAATACAGTATATTCATATCCATGAGTGTATCTGTGGGCTGTGCATTTATGCGTGTGCATTTATCTGTGCGTTCACAAGCGTGCATGTTGTTTTGTGTGTTTGCGGACACGCACATGTGTGTGGCCAATCGACGGGGCGGAACCGTTTGATTCCATGAGAGCGGGCGCCTGGCTGGAACTTAGCAACGGGATCTGTGTGGGGGGTTCCGCCTCCCCTGAGATCCTGACTGCTCAGACACATTCATTACCAAGAGAGAATATCGGGCCAGATTAAAAATTCATGCTGTTTACTTACAACAAAGGCTCTGTTAAAGGATGAGAGCCTATCAGAACAATGGCCCCGCCGCAACACCAGTGGCATCACAGGCATTTTAGAGGAGGGTATTTGATGTGCGAGTGCATGCTGGCGTGCTCTTAAAGTTTCTCTTGTTGTTGTTGCATTTACGAGAAGTCACAAAAGATTCGTAGCGGAGGCTATATAAACAAAATCAGCAACAAAAAGAACACCCAAAAAAACAAAGACTGGCCATGCTTCAGCGATGAACGAAACAACATGGTACACTTACAAATGACATGGTGACCTCTTGCGCGGGTTGTCTCTCTGTGTTTAGGCTCTTTGCATTTGTGTTTGTGTGCATGTGAGCGTTTGTGCTTACACATGCACCCATGTACACAGGGGCTGTCTGCTACGAGTCTTTGTGCATGACTTTCTGAAATCTGTTTTTCAGTGTTCTGTATGTGTGCGTGTCTGTATGTGTGCATGTGTGTGTGTGTGTATGTTCGTGTGTCAGTGTATGTGTGAGAGTGTGGGTGTTTTTGGTTTTTAAGGGGAGGGGTGTGTTGGTGACGCTGTTTAACTGCATAATAAGGTCCATTAAGGGAGCTCAGTGTGGATTTACAAGCCCGTATCTCAATCAGCTTTGCAGAGCTTCTCAGTCAGGGTTTGTAGAGCTTACAATGGCTGGCAGTGGAAGCAAAGGGTTTCCATCATTCTGATAAGGGGATGGAGTGAGCAGACACACCGAAGACTGGGAACACACCCTGCTAAAACATACACTGAAACACCCAACCCTCACCAGTGTTAGGGCACTCAAACACTAATGTTGGTCCTTCAATCAAATATAGTCTAAACGAGTGCACTATCCCAGCCATTTCTCTACACAAGTCTGGGGTTTATGTTATGATAGCTAGAACTTCACATTTAGTAACTGTTTGGAACATTCGTGTAAAGGGTTTGAATAGTCATTTCAATGTTAAAAACATTTAAAATGGGTGACACATTTGCAAAATGTGTGAGGGACTGCCCTCATTCAAAACGCAGCATATTTTGGCCTAGACAGAGCAAACCGCTCCCGCAGTGGTAATGTTTCACCACGAGGGACACTAGAGGGCCAGAACGGCAGCAAAGTACTTACAGTCAACATGAACAGAGCCTGCATTCTGCCTGCTTCAGCTGCCTCAGCTGCACAGTGCCCTGGTGCAGTATCTGCAGCAGCTTGTCTGACCAGATCACGGAGCGAAAACAGTCAGCTGACACACGTTTCGGAGGAGGTACGCGTTAGCAAGCGGATGTTGACAGAAAAAAGGGAGCACAACACAGGTAAATCCCTTGGATAAAAATGTAAAAGAGACATGCTTTGATATGTATCAGAAAACGCTAGTAGTCCCTTTGAGACGTTCTTGGCTACGATCAACATCAACCCCGAAGCTGAAGAAAATCACTCAAGCAGGCAAGAGATGTCTCGACTAGGTGTGACTCCCCCCCAAATGTTACCAGCAACCCCCCCCACCTCTCACCTCCCACTTGCCCACAACCCCAACACCCTCCCCTCTCGCCCAATGTTTTTCCGCCGGCTCCCACTCTCTCTTTGCTCAGCTCATTGACGGATACATCTGTGCAGTTGATTTGTTGGTGCACTAACTCTGCTTACGAGGTATATTCAGTGTTAATTAGTGAACTCTGCTCAGTTCATCAATACAGGTTCCCGTGGCGATGGTGGTTGATTGCCGCTTCTCCACGGGTGGGATGAGGGCTGTGTGGAGGAGGGGGGAAACACACTGTAAATTAAAGCATCTACCACTCATCTATTTACACTCTCTCTCTCTCTTTCTGTCTATCTGGGTCTCTCTCTCTCTCAGTTTCTCTCTTGCCCTTTCGGTTTCTCACTTTCTCTCTCCTTCTTTTCCTCTCTCAAGTTCGAGTTGTGCATAATTGCTTAATTAGCACAAGTATCCGCACTTATGTTGCCAAAGCATTTCTTAAATACAGTGGCTTAACAAACAGAAAGGAAAACAGAAATATATACCTCTCTCTCTCTCTTTCTCTCTGTGTTGCTCTCTTTATTTCTCTCTTTCTCCTTCCCTCTCACTCTCCCTCTGTCACACACACACACACACTGTTGATCTAACATTCCCTCCTAAAGATGAACGGAACAGGTGCAGGCTTCGGCCTTGCATGTACGCGGCGAACACAAGACGCTCTCGCGGTATGTGTGAAACGCCACGGTGACGTTGGGAGAGAGAGACAGGAACAGGCCCAACCGACATAAAGGTCAGGGGGGTGTCACTGGAGCCCCTCCCACCGGTATGTTCTTGTTTGGTGTCGAGAAAGTGTGACGGGTGCGTGTGCGCAGTAGTTTCATGAATGCTGGCTTGTTTGGATATTTTTACTATATTTACTTGTACTTTCGATGCGGGTTGAGTTCTTGCAAGTTCGATTTGAGAAATGGTAAATAAATGAGCCTGGGTTCTTAATATGATCCACCCTGAGACTGTGCGAGAGTAGAAGTGAATAGCACACCAGGGAAAGGGAAAAGAGCATGTCAGGGGGTAGAGAAGTGAATACAGTAGTGGGTAGAGTAATAAATAGGGCAGTGGGTAGAGTAGTGGGTAAGGTAGTAGGAAGGGCAGACAGATCATCCTTGTAGGAAACATCAGGGTGGGATTGGGATTTAGACACTGCACTCTGCAAAGGTTGCCATTTCACTTTAATTGCATGAATAACTAGAAAATCATTAGTTATGTTGACATCAAAAAGGCATGTGTGCATGTGTGCATGTGTGTGTGTGTGTGTGTGTGTGTGTGTGTGTGTGTGTGTATTCATGTTGCATTCTATTGTTAAGCAAAAAGAAAATTCAATGACAAAAGAACAAGTTTGACGGCTCAGAGTTGTAAATTTAACTCAATGTTCCATATTATAGATATTTCCTGTTGACCTTTAAAATGCATTAAAGGTCATGACACATTCTGAAAAAGCATATCACTTATGTAAGTGTGCAATTGTAAGGTTAACTGTAACATGCTCCTTTTTTGAGAAAATGGAAGCTGATAGTTTGTGGCCCCCTCGTTATCCTAGGAAAAGCCAACATTTGCATAGCTATTAACCAGAATGCACATTCCTACACCAGCAATACACTGTCCAGATTGATGCATTAGGACCATTAACACAAAACTGTAGAGTAGGCATGATTTTTTGGGAAAATTCTCTTTTTATTTTCTCTCTTAATAATGGCAAACGTCTGCAAATATGGACCCAGTGTAATTACTGAAATGATTACGTGCATGATGTCCAAGATTGTTCTAATGTGTCTGCTAATGGGTGAGGGGACACAGATGGACAACAGGTAACTAATGGCGAAAGCTTTTCAAGCCATCAGCCCTTAAAAAAAGTCCTGGCCCTTAGCCCCGATTGGGGGCGGTGTTTGGCTGTCCGCCCCAGGGGGGGTGAGCCAGCTCAAGTTCGCCGTAAAGCACGTAAGGGTGTCTCCAGAATGTCTCGAAGGAATCGGAGTTCACTGCCCTCTGAGAATTAGCTTGCCTCGTAGAGAGTGGGGAACTCATGTGGGGAGGGCAAATCGAAATAAAATAGAGGGTATAATTGGAGAAGATCGAAAACAAATGTATATATATATATTTTTTTAATAGTAATGGATCAAGATCATAGTGTGAGCAAGATGTGAAACTATCTGTCTATCTGGATAAGGGCATCGTCTATAAAACATATTTTAAACAGTGACATATAAGAGTCTTGTATATGGCTGAAAAGACAGGATAAGGAAATTAATATTAATGTTTTTTTCTCTATTTCTCCTGTGGTGTTTCTCCTATGTCTACCAATTGTTGTTTGATTCTGCATCAATTAAGTCATTTTGAAAGTCCAGTAAAGCTGAATAACTGAACAAAAAAAAAAAATAACATTTTACTAACCTTTTTCCTTCCTGGTATTACAGGTATGGTATGCAGCTGCCAACAACAATGTCTATTGCTGTATTACTGCACTGATCTCTTGCGCGTACAATGATTGCTCCTACCATGTACTAATGCACATCTTGGAAGTCGTCCTGGATAAGAGCGTCTGCCAAATGCTTAAAATGTAAAATGTAAATGAAAAACACTGAAAATATCCTCGTTGCAGGATTCTTTTTCTTAAAATATTTAGTTTTTGTTTATTTTTCTTCTTCCTTATCTCCCATTTTTCTTATCATTCCAATTTGTTTTCTGGATGTAGATTTTCTAGGGAGTCATATATATAAGGAGCCACGGAAGGAAGTTTTAAAACAATTAAGGAAATCACTCCAATCCATTCTTATTTTCATGTTCACTGGGGTCCTGTGATGTGATCCCTGGATGTGGGATGCGGGGGAACTCTGGGAAGAATGAGGGATATGTTTTGAGCTGCGGAGAAGAGGCAAGTCAGAACTCTTCCTCTCAGCCTCTTCCCGCCACTCCTCGGAAAACGTCTTTCCTTTGAAGCTGAGGGCAGGCAGCGTAATCACCAAGAGGAGAGGGATTCTGTGGCCTGACTCATGACTGTGGATCCGGCACATGAACTCCAGAGCTTAGAAAGGAGAACCTTCGAGTCTCTGTCAAAGCAGCACATGTCAAAGTCTTGTATCACCTATATGTTAGTTTTGACGTTAAAAAAATATATTCCAGGTTCTTTCATCTTTTGTGTAGCAAAAAGGCACAACAAAGAACCCGCCCAAATGAAAAGCTCATCTTTTTTACAAAAATGTCCAGTAGATTCTATGCTCTCAATCAGATTTTTGGAACCAGGGTTTAAGTTCCTTCACAACTGACCCGGTATTTGCCACCTGTAATGGTCCACTACATATCATGCCCTGATTTCACAGGGCTTATCAAATAAAGGCCCCTCACAACGTTCTTCCTGCTTTGCGATCGCCCAGCTCAGTTTGAATTCTTTCAGTTGCTTATTTAATATAACATTTGCCATTTAGCAGACGCTTTTATCCAAAGCGACTTACAGTAGTGAATGCATACATTTTTCAGTATATGTGGTCCCAGTGGGAATTGAACCCACAACCTAAGCGTTGCCAATGCTGTGCTCTACCAACTGAGCCACACAGAACCACCCTATTTCTACCCATCTAGATAATTAAAACACAAGAAAACATAATGATGAGAACAGGCCATTTAGCCCATCTAGGCTCGCCATTTACCTTGAGTCTAGAGCAGGGGTATTCGAATCCAGGCCTCGAGGTCCGCAGTGTTTGCAGGTATTTGCTCCAACCACGCACTACACCACCTGATTTCACTAATTATCTCGCTTCCTGGACCAAGGAGGTAAACTAATTATTTGAAATCAGGAGGTGTAGTGCGTGGTTGGAGCAAATACCTGCAGACACTGTGGACCTCGAGGCCTGGATTTAAATACCCCCAGTCTAGAGAGTATCCAGCACTGCTTCAATCATGGACTTGAACACCCCAAGGGTCTCTGCCTCTACTACATGATCTGGCAAGCTGTTCCACACATTTGGGCAATTGAAGTTGGATAGGAAACACACCATTCCTCGTGACAAAGAAATAGCAAGCTAAGATCATACAAGTTCAGCAAATACAAGGACTGAGGATGTCATGATATGATTCCGGAAGTTGGTTCTGAGGCACTCCCTGCTTTGTTGCGGTCACATATGCTTCTGTTGGCAAGTGTTCAAACACCCGTTTTGATTGTGCTTTGATCTACGATGTCTTAGATCATTAAAATAGCCCCAGTTTTTTTTTTTTTTTTTAGTTAAAAGACTCCTCTCAAACAAGCATATATCCCGAAAATGACATGACGGCATCAACAAATGGCCGACAACAAGTTCCTCTCAGTGCACATCAGTCTCTGTTACGCTGGAACTGTCCATCTTTTATTCTTTGCCCCGCGCAAAACCGCATTGTCAGAGCTGAAGGAGGAGAAAGAGGAAGAAAAGAGGGGTTATCAAATTGCATCCATACCATAATATGTAATTTGGGCTCAGTTCATTAAGCGCCGTGAGCATTTTGGCACGAGGGCCAAGAATTAGCGGCTATTTCAATCAGCGCGTCCTCATCCTCCATCTGGCCTGGCCCTCCGTAACAGGGAGATGAGGCGCATTACAGTGATCTCCATTCATCAGCCCAGGCGCAGACACCCTGGCCACCGAGCGCGCATTAGCTGGAGGATGTTCAGAAACGTATTGTTTCGTGCTGCTGGCTGCAGGACTAACTCCCTCTCCCTGAGACGGGATTGTGTGGCCATGACATATTGAAATGCTGGCTTGAAATGGGACTGGACAGGGTGGACCACAGCTGAGACACATATTAGGCGAATGACCACAACAGGACCAGATAGGCCTTGCGTTTGAGTGGCTCTTTTTTTTCTCCCTTTTTGGCACGCGAACGGGCCTTCTGGGTTCTCTTGTGATCACAGACCGTAAAGGGCGCATCTTGGCCCGGAAGCGCCATCACCTGGGACAGGGACATTGGTCAATGAAAGTCCATCAATATCCATTACTGCTACAGCACCGTGATGCCAGAGCTCACCGGGACGCTTCACTCTCCAGGCTTTCCCGATAGCCATGGAAACCGCTGTGCTCTAAACGGGCAGGCCCCTTCAGCTGGGGCCCCGGGAAACTCAGTGTCACAGAGCGGCAGGAATAAGAAGGGGGAAACAGGGTGAGCAAGAAATCTTTCTTTCGCACAGGTACAATATGTGGCCGCACTAATCGAACACGGCACTTAGAATTACACTTCCCGACAGCTATTGAAGGCACCGGGCGGACCCGGGTAGCCTATCCATCACAATGTCACGGGCAGGAGTGCTTGGTCATGGCGCCGCGTTATCCCTCTCCACTCACGTGGTGCCGGGTTCGATTATGGACATGGCCGCGAGTGGAGCGTGACCAAACGGGTCCAGCCATGCACGATCTGTGCACCTTCTGCAGAATGTGACGGTAAACGGGTCTGAGGATCTGCCGCGTTTCAGGAGAGCGGGGGAGGACAACCGCACCCGCCATACCGCTGTATTCACCGTACGCTGGGGGAACTGATGCAACGGGGGTTCCTCTGCATAGGGGTAACATCCAGGGACGTGACCCGATGCCCCTCTGGCCAGGGAACCGGCCTCTTGGCCGTGACCCCCGCACAGCTGCCTACTCCCATCGACACGGCGCCGTTCAAATAAGTCCCCCATGTTTCCAGTAGCGTGTTCCCACTTGATCGCCAAACCACAAAACGAATACCGATCGCGTGGTGTCAGGCTGAGCCATCCCCGATCGAGGGTTCTAACTCGGAGAGCGCGAGGGAGCCAAGACATTCAACACCTCCGTGCGCGCCAGCGAGTGATATAATATTGAGCTTAAACAGCTCTGTGGGTCCGTTGACAATCTATCAATAGATCAGCGCCCATTCTCAGAATCCACACAGTTCCGTACCCGAATGCTGAGTGAGAGAGACGCACAATGCAGGCTGATCGCCGCTCTCTGTACTCCCTCTGATACGAAGCTCATTTCTTCGCATTCCCAAATTTTTGTCTGGGTGAGTTGCCCCGAGGGATTTTGAAAGCGGAGGTGAGTCGACTGTGACTGGGAGAGGAACACCTGTGGGGGGGGGGGGTGGGGGAAGTCAGGTGAGTGAGATGAGTGAGTCACACGGCCACAGATTTGAGCTCCATCTCTCTCTCTTTCTCTCTCACTCAGACAACACATCACCTTTTCACCCTCGGGTGAAATCTTGCTCTTTTTTTCCAGTTTTTTCTTCACTTCAACATTTTCCTACATTGTTCATAATCTGTTCTTATGTGTTCTCAAGCAAACCACAATGATTATTCATGAGGATACTGTGTGATCTTTATAAAGATCAGTGCACTGTTTTTACCTGTAATTTTGTTTGATGATTTTGTATGATAATAAACTTAATCATGTCTCCTATCTCTCTCCACTAGGCGTACGCTCGGTATATACTATATAATTTCCAGAAGACATGAAAGAAATTGAAATTTCCAGTTTGATATACCGGATTTGTTACACTGGAAATATACATGAAATTGAAGAGACAGCTCTCTTGCCTTTGTAAAATTTGTAGCGTGTTAAAGGATAAATATAAAGTATACAACTGTGGGCGCTGGGTCCAAATGTAAGGTGGTAAGGTTTTCTCTTCGGATTCAAATGACACGTTAAGATATTTTCTAAATATGCGTAACCATTTAGATCTTAAATCAATGTTTACAAAACAGATATTTCAAACAAAATAAAGATTTGAATGAAATCTTGTTTTTTAAAATATAAATATTTAGCCAAAAGCATATATTTAATTACTAATATTGAATAAACCATTTGACAATGAATGGTTACTTTAGTCATAAACCTTGGTGTGCAATACACATTTTTACTTATGTATAAATCTTTGCTTTGATTCATTTGAGCGATATGATAGTGGAGCCTGCCTATCGATGACTAGCATTGGAGAGACGTATAGGACATGCCCAGCAGAGTGGAGAGGGGTTTGAGTTGTTGAGAGAGGCTTTGATCCTGATACAAACCCATAAAAAGAGTACAAAAAATGGCACTACTCCAAATACTCTGCAATAAGAGCATAAGAATATACAAATACGTAATGGTGAGAACAGACCATTCAGCCCATCCGGGCTTGTCATTTACCTACAGTCTAGAGAGTATCCAGCACTGAGTCAAGCCTGGACCCCAGGGGTCTATGCCTTTACGACATGACTTGGCAAGCTGTTGCATGCATTGACAACTCTCTGTGTAAAAAACAGTTTGTGATATCCGCACCACACAGTACATATGTGATGTGTGTCTGCCTCCCCCAGGGGTGGTACATGCCCTGTGGCCCCCAGTGTGACCCTGAGAGGGGAGAGGGGCCTTGCAGGCTGGCTGTGGCCCCCAGAGTGGCCCTAAGAAGGGAGAGGTGCCCAGCAGACAGGCTGTGGAGGCTGGGGGCTCTAGGAGGTGAGTACAGCGGTGTAGCACTGCCCCCACGCCCCCACACTCCCACTCCAGAGCCAGATGCCCGTTTGAAGCCCACATTCCTGGCAGTACAAGGACCTTCCAAAAACGTTCTGCCAAAACCGGCAGTGCAGCTGAACAAAGAGACAACAATCTCTCTCTCTCTCTTTGCTCTCTCCCTCTCCCTCTCACTTTTAATTAAATTAGATTCAAAATACTTCACTGGCACAAATTGCAACACTATCTATGCATGTTGCCAAAATGTACAGGTTATTAATATGTCAGAAACAAACAGAACAAAAACTCATTAACAAAGATGAAAAAAAAAAATCATTTTCCAAGAAGAGCAACATAATAATATATATTCAGCATGTAACGAAGATGTTTTATTTCTGGTTTTCGGCAGGCTAATACAGGCCTTCTGTACTTGGGCTTGATCACTTGATCTCGATCCATACCAAAAAATGGAACGTGAAGAATGGCAAGAACAAGAATCGCCCAAACAAAATTAACCATTAAATTCAAAATGAACAATGGTCAATAATGTGTCACCTTAAGGGGCGCTGCCTGGCACAGTTGGCACGAGCATGGTCAGGATTAGACTCTGGACCGCACGATTCACCGCCCTGAAAGCGAGTGCTTTAACCGGACGCGCCACCCCACAGCCCAGGGAGAGGGGTTCTGATGACAATCGGGGACAGTCAGAATCATCAGGTCGGAAACAGAAAGGGTACAATACCGCGCAGAGCCCAGCGCTACGGGGGAAAGGCAGCATCGAGCAGGCCCGTCTCTGCGAATTTAAGAAGCAGAGCTGAGCGGGAGATAAAAAAACACAGCAGACTAATAAATAAACAGGTAGGTATAAATATGCGTTCTGCATTTTGCTCCGTGTCTTCACTTCATATTTACTCTAGATATCACGGATGATTTACAGAGCGGAATAGTGAAGAGACTCAACTTTCCTGCTGCTGTAAATCAAGCGTCTCGGGCCCCCCCTCCCTTCCCCTCCACCCCCCTTTCTCAGTTGTCACAGTGATTTGTGCTAGTGACAGAACGGCTTAGCATCCAGCATGAAGACATCATTGGCAAGGCACATATTAGGCCAGCAAATAAAGCGTGCTGGTGTGCCTGTGTGAAGTACGTGTGCGGTGGGGGGTGGCGTGGGGGGTGGGTGGCAGGGATTGGTTGGTGATGTCTTTAACCATAAGCCCAAATCCAAACACTTACCGGCTGTAGTGGCGCTTTAGTATTTATTTAGTATTTTTTTTCAATTGCTCTTCATTTTTGGAACCTTTTTAATTTCTTTGGCTAATTTTTTTTTGTACTTCCCCTCCCTTCCCTCCTCTCCTTTCCTCCGGCTGTGGTGGGTGCCTAAAGGAGTCCAGGCCCACGAGATGCATGTCTCCCTTAAACAAGCATTGCAGTCTCTTAATGTCCAGGGAGCACAGTCTGGCAGTGGCGTTGGGGTCAGCGGGTGCTAACGAGACGCTAACGAGATGCTAATTCTACTGTCTGCATGCCACAGTCCGCACATAACCGGCTCTCCGTTGAGCTATGAGGGGTGGGGTTGGGTGGGTCAGGCCTAGCTTTGGGCAACAACATTGGGGAACTGGGAAGTGAAGGGAGGGGATGGTGGAAGGGGTTGACATAACAGATCCAAGCTGTGGTTTATTTATTTATGTTTTTTTTAAATCAGGGACATAGCAAAAGCTTTGTTACAATGTTAAAAAACTACAATGTAAAAAAAGTGTTCATAGCCAAATGCTAATTTCCAACACCTGTCCACAAGAAACTACAGAAGAGAAAAGTATGCATTAAAAAAATGTAAATAAATACATGCACAAACACGTAAAGGTATAAACACATTACAAGTTTATGAAAACTATTGCTGTTTCATAACTAGACGCACACACAAACCTGACCGAAACACTCGCATGCAGGCGAAATACGTGTGCCAACACAAAAAAAACAACAACAACTAAAAAAGCAAGCACCCACCCACCCACACACACGCATACACCCACACAGTCACACGCCTTGAACAGCCCACATCAATCAAACCCTGGGATATACGACCTGCTCTGCCTCACCTCACAGACAGCCACCTGTACGGTGACCGCATGTGTGTGTGCGTGAGTGCCTGTCTGTGTGCGTGCGTGTGTGTGTGTGTGTGTGTGTGAGTGTGTGTGTGTGTGTGCGTGCGTGTGTGTGTGGCCAAGAGCTCGGCGCCAGGGCCGTGTGTTTGCCAGGTATCGCTCTGCAGACTGAAATGGCACACGCCTCCCTTAACAGTGCGCTCCGGCGCTTGTTGGAAGCAAGCTATTGGGCTGCTTGGGGAGGAAAGGGTTAAGAAGGAGACGGTGCATTCCTGAGTTTCAACCTGTGAGTAAGATCAAAGTTTATTACCGGGAGGGGGGCAGCTGTGGGGTTTCCATCCGGGGGAGTCTGTGTCGGGCTCCCACAAGACCCCCCACACCTGCACCTGCACGCACACGCTGTCTCGTGACCTCTGTCCCTCCCTACCTCCCTCCGTCTCTCTCCCCCTCTCCCCCTCTCCCCCGTCTGTCCTCCACCCTGCATTCCCTCATTGGCTGTGAATGTCAAAATACATAGCCATCATCTGTTCATTTAATCGCTGCTAAAATATTCACATTCATATAAACCACAATCAGCACTTCAGTTCAAGAGTAAACAAAAGTACTCCACGTTCAGTCAAAAATTTTTTACATTACTCATTTCAAATGTGATTTTTAAATGGCACGAATAAATTAAATTGGTGATGAAATACACCATTAACTTAAATCTGACACACAAAAATCATTCAAAACATCACAGGATTTGGAGTGGAGGAGCCCCTCTCTGGAACATCTTGGTGAAACCCCTGGCTGGAGTACTGCCTCTTCCTTTGCCTCCCCTCGCCCCCTAAACCACTGCCTTGTGTGAGAGTCTTACCCCCCCACACACACACTGCCCTGTGAGTCTTTACCCAATCTGCCTCCCCCCAACAAACACACTTCACTGTGAGTCTGTAAAATAAATGTCACTTCACTGTGAAACCTTAAATAGTGAGAGAAGCCACCCAAACCAGGCATAGAGTCATTATGTTGTGTGTCTGTGTGAGTAGTGTGTCCTCTATATTTTTCACATCATATATTATATTTTATGATTCACCTGGGTGGCCACTCCTAAATGATGGAAGTGATTGAAGTTTTCAAAAAGGGTTCAGACTTTGTATGCGTATTAAAACATTGATTATCAACCTTCATTGCAGTAGTGCCTGTCAAAAATTAGAATAAATGCATTCTGAAGACCATAATTTCAATCTGGCCCAAACTCGTTTGATCAATCGATCATGATTGTGATCATTTCATATTTCTTTGAGGGACAGTGGTGAAGAAAATGATAATGTTTTTAAAATATATATTGTACGAATCATTTTCTTTTCGTAACTGGATGCAATTCTGTTTAACTGGTTTCACAATCTGCCTGATTCAAAACTGTTGATAAAATGTAAGATTTACATTTTATATTCTCAAGACTTTTGATTGAGTAAATTTACTGGCATCCACGGGCCTCATTTATACCTTGATCAGAGAAAGACAGTAAAACGTCACATTTTGAGTGCATTCCCGGGAGCTTTTAGAGTTCAACACTGATAGCTTTTTTTCCCCATGCTCAATTAATTTTTGTTATCTCAAACAATTAAACTGTTTGTTGGAAATTGGATGATTGGCTGGTTTTTCACAAATTCAAATAAACTAATTTGTTTAATAAAGGCGTTTACAATTCCTATAGATTGTGATGAGATACAAGTCATACTCCTCTAATATAATCTATAACCCTAACTAATATATTCATTATACAGATAAGTAAAAACAAACTCTTTTAGACAAACATCCCATAATTCTCACAACAGGTGTGTTCTGGTGGGCATTTTTCATTTATCTGGATGTTTCTGATGACCACTCTTTGACCAGTTTTTCTCTTATTAAACACGCTTATTGGGGTTTTCCAACAAACATTTACCATAAAAAAAAAAAAGCACAGATGCAGCATCCAAGAAATCTCCCATCATGCAATATGTACAGCATACTCTAAACCATGTTGTACTTCTACTCAGACATATACAAAAAAGAGGATATCTTTTTCAAAACATCTTAAACATGTTATTGCATCTATCTTCCCAAGCCCCAGCTTGACTGATGGGAGAGGGTGGTGGGGGCCATTATGTGAGTTTCAGGGTTTAACAGGAGCTTGATAAAAGCCTACGCTGCTCTCCTGCCACTCAAGTTCAGAGTTCCTCTGCTCCTCCGCACTGCCCTCGGAGTTCCCCGGAGAAGTGTAAGGACAGTGTGGAATTTGACTCCTCTCACAGGGGGATCGGTAGGCCACAAGGCGGTGACTCCTCTCTCCCTGCCAAGACATTCTTTTCCAGGGATCAGAGGTGGAGAAGGGTCTCAGGCCACAGCCAGGCTCTCGTAGCGATGGGTGGGGAATGCATTAGTGTGGACAGCCTGTTACTCATTTGTCCCACACGCTCTCTCTGTCCTTAGTGTGCAAAATGGATGCTCAGCATCTCTCTTTAATGATAAGCTACAGGTAACCGCCGAAATAAAGGAAACACTTGAGTAAATGAAGGGTTCTCGTGGCTCTGCTATGGTGTGGGGTGCATTTTCTTGGCGTGGTTCAGGTCCACTCAACCCCTTAGAGCAGGGGTGCCCAAGTTCGGTCCTGGAGATCTACTGGGTGTGCAGGCTTTTGTTTCAGCCCTTCACTAACACACCTGATTCCATTAATCACTTCACTAACACACCTGATTCCACTAATCAACTGCTCGTCAAGGCAATGAATGTTCAAATCAGGTGTGTTAGTGAAGGGCTGGAACAAAAGCCTGCACACCCAGTAGATCTCCAGGACCGAACTTGGGCACCCCTGCCTTAGAGGGTAAGGTTAACGCCAATAAATACAAAACCATTCTGAGTGATCCTATAGTCACTTCATCCCATGGTTTCTATCCTGAGGGAGTAGTCTCTTCCGGCATGAGAATGCCCCCATCCACAGGGCACTATTGGTCACTGAATGGTTTGACAAGCATGAAAACTATGGAAAACGTATGCCATGGCCGTCTCAGTCAGCAGATCTCAACCCATTTGAACGCTTATGGGAGATTCTGGAGCGGCGCCTGGGACAGCGTTTGCCACCATCATGAACAAAACACCAAATTAGAATAGAATTTCTCAAAGAATGGTGTTGCATCCCACCAATAGAGCTCCAGACACTTGTACGATCTACGCCAATGTGCATTGAAGCTGTTCTGGAGGCTTGTGATGGCTTCAATTAAGGCACTCTATGTTGGTATTTCCATAGTTTTGGCAGTTACCTGTACATTAAAAATCTAAATTACAATTCAACAAAAAGAAGCATCACCAAGGACACCTAGGATGGATATGGCCACACTGAAACTGGAAATATATTCATCTGAACGAAGCAATGGCTCCTGTCTGTCTGCCACAGTATGCAAACAAGGCACCGATATGCCTTTCACTTGGATTAAATCATTTATCATCAATTAACACTCTGCTGTTTCATTAATTGTGTTCTTTTTTCAATTCACCGGTTCATAGTTTGTTTTCCCCGACATCCTCTTCACAAAGTAAACATAGCTGTGATCCAAGCCGAGCTCCACTTCCCTTAGTCCTGAAGCTCTGTGTTTGTCTGCCATAGGTGTTCCAGGCCTGGGGACAACAAGCAGTCGCTGTGCCCTTCTCTGGCAGCACCCCCAAAGCTCCAATGTCTTTTATTACCTCCCCTGCATGCTGCGAACTGCATCCGAGCCCCATATCAGCTATTTTAGCCATAGATACAGCACGGCTCGCTTTCCGGGCAGAATAAGCGCTTTTTGTACCCTGCCTTTAAATGTCTGGCTCTAATAAGCCATAATGATGTGATCAAGCATAGGCAATTAACAACGCAGGTCCCACTCTCCTTTTTAGACTCCGGCCCTTGAAGGTACCCGTCTGGCTTTGTTGAGTCGCGGCACTGCCGGAACTGCCCCTGGGCAAAGCCAAGGCTACTTCGGTTCCATTTGAGCAAGGGCATTTCAAAAGAAAAAAGTTTGAAGACAAAGGAAATATTCTGACATTCAGTTCCCGCTGCGTGATGAGTGTTTGACACCTGAGTGCAGGAACCAACCAGGGGGCAACTAGAATCAGAGTGAAACAAGTCCATGCTCACCAGTAAAAAAAAAGAAATAAATCTAGAATCTAGTATTGCTTTATGGAGAGAACGTAGGTAGGAACGCCAAACGTGCGGTGAGTGCAGACTCGTTTCACTCTGACTCATGCGTGTTTTGCTCCTCAACTCATAACCCCATCTCCTAAATCTTCTGAAGCTGGGGCAAAGGTCCGGGGCCGGAGACGAAGGGGCCTTTATCACACAGAGGCTTATAGAATCTGAAACGGACCCTCCAGCTTCCATAATCTCACTGAGCTCCCCCTGTGGGGCGTGAGTCAACAAGACCAGCTTCAAGCCTGCTGCCCCTTCTCTGAATGAGTCCTTCTTTCCATAATGCGCAAAGACCACTGAGCTAATACAGGAAGCATCCCATTTTTTCTTCTGCAGACCTGGCTTTGTTCCACGATAGCGCTGATCAATTAATTTCATCTTCATTCAGAGATAGCTTGTGGAAACTTTGGGCCCGTGTGATGTTATAATTTAGATGTAATAATGTTTAGCTAAAATTGTACAAAACGTTCTATCTCTGTTGTATATGAAACAGGGCCCTTGTCACAAATTAAAATTTGATATGCTTTATGATATGTATCCAATATCTTCAAGCAGGATTATGCATTATGAATGGCTTTCTGTAAGCATAGACCCTGACCGCCCTGCTTCCAGTAGATGAAGCACTATGAGCTGGAGCTTTTAATTCGACAGCAGGAAAAAAAATTTAAAGAAGTCTAGCCGAAGGCACGCGTCACTCCACTCCTCACTTCTCTTCACTGGCTCCCAGGTTGCAGCTCACATTCAGTTCAAGTCATTGGTGCCGGCATACCGGGCAACAAGGGGTACCGCTCCCTCCTACCTTCACTGATCACATCCTACACCCCTTCCAGCTCTCTCCGAACACCCGGTAGCCACTGCTTACGGCCCCGCCTCTTCTCTGCCCTTGTCCCTAGATGGTGGAATGACCTTCCCCACTCGGTAGAATCTCTAGCCATCTTCCACAAAAGTCTGAAAACTCACCTTTTCAGTCTTCACCTCAATTTATAACTTTGGCAATGTCAATGATTAGACTGTTAAACTTAATGTTTGATAGCTTGAGTGGTGATCTCCAGCCATATTAATGCACCGTTGTAAATCCCTTGGATTAAGGCATCTGCCAAAAACTAAACTGTAAATTGGAAAATTTGTTCTGTAGGCGGCAAGATGGACAGACCCAAAAACACCTGCCAGGTTTGCCATGCCAGTTAGACAGGAAGTGAATGGGAGCCAGGACCACTCCCCCCTCCACCCCTGATTTGACGCGTGGAATCTGGATTAGCCATCAAGTGGAGATCTCTTGAAACACTGAACCAGATCACAGAGCAGAAGGATGTGCCCTGTGGAATATTTGAGCTTTTGAGTGAAGAACACTGGCAGCGAAGGTACTGGCAGGTATCACTATTCACTACATTTACATTAACATTTTAGGCATTTAGCAGACTTATCATGACTGCATTTAAAATGGCAAGAATAATCACCAGCTAAAGCAAGAGATTAGTACAGCAACAACTCAACAGATGCCATCGAAGAGGCAAGGCGGCGGGGAGTGGCTGCCCGGTGCCTGAAGGGACCAGTTGGTCAGAGGAGGCCGAGAAGCGAGGTCTAACTGGGGTGTTTGATGTGATTAGTGTCTGGAGGTATGAGATACCAGTACCCGTTGCAGCCTGGTATGCCAGCACTAGTGATTTGAATTGAATTTGGGCTGCTATAAGAAGCCAAAGAAGTGTGGTGAGTAGTGGAGTGACGTGTGATTGTGTAGTGGCGGCAGCATAGTGTAATGGTTAGGGAGCTGGACTTGTAACTCAGAGGTTGCTGGTTCAATTCCCAGGTGGAGCACTGCCGTTGTACCCTTGAGCAAGGTACTTAACCTGAATTGCTTCAGTAAAAAATATCCAGCTGTATAAATGGATTGTGTGTAAAAGAAATGTAAACTGTGTAAGTCGCTCTGGTTAAGAGCGTCTGCTAAATGCCTAAAATGTAAATGTAAAATGTAAAAAAAAATGTGATTGGTTCAAAACCAGACATGAAGTGGCATTCTGGACTAGTTACAGTGGCTCAATGGCACAAGCTGGTAAGCCAGCCAGCAAGGCATTACAATAGTCCAGACATGAGCTTAACAAAGCCTGAACCAGTAGCTGTGTGGCCTCTTGGGTGGGAATCTGTAAATTCTCCTGATGTTGTGAAAACAAATCCTTTGTAAAAACTAAATCGCAGGGCTTGTACTGTACACAGACACACAATAGAAACATGAGTTGATGCTTAGGCTCTTTAAAATGGGGTCTGTGTGAGTCTAGAGTGTAGGAGGTGTGAGTGTAGGAGGTGAGGGTGCAGAAGATATGAATGTAGGAGCTGTGAGTGTAGGAGGTGTGGGTGCAGAAGATTAGGGTGCAGCAGGTATGCGTGCAAAAGGGCCGGTGGGTCCGGAAGGGCTGGTGTGGGTGCAGAAGGGCTGGTGGGAGTGTAGAAGGTGTGAGTGCAGAAGGTGTGGGTGCAGAAGGGCCGGTGTGGGTGCAGGTTTTTGTTCCATTCTTGCCCAGCACTACAACACCTGTTTCAACTAATCAAGGTCTTTATTGAAGACCATGATTAGTTGATTTGTTTAATCAGGTGTTGCTCTTTTGCTCCCATGTCGACCCTTCTGCACCCAAACTGGCCATTCTCTGATAATATTGGACACCCCAGACGCAGGCAAACATCTTGTGAGTGTTTAAATGTGAGGTAAATGTACATGGTGACAACTTCATATTTATTTGAGACGTTGAGTGAAAAGATTACGATTTTTAAAGAGGAGGACTTTTTATTGTTTGTCTCACTCTGATGAAAAACTCTGGTCGGCCCAGAGTCCATCAGTCCATCTTGCATCACCGATATGAGAAGGAGGTTCTAGACTAACATGACGCCTCCTGGAATGATCAATTGTGCTTGAACATGATCGTTGTCATACAAGATATAAAACTGTAGTTTTAAAGGGAGTTATTCTTTCTGTCTCTCTCTCTCCTCTCTCTCTCTCACACACACACACACAAATGCAAAGTTTAGTCTTGCTAATAATTATTGTTACTTCCATTCTTTTATTTTGCCTTCCTTCAATGACAGCCTACACAGAGACGCTGCGGGTAATGAGCGGGGTGAGATGTCAGGGTGGGTGGAGAGGAAAGAGACGTTTCCGCGCCGCTTCTGAACAATCAAAAGAGCAGCCCCCCTCCCCCTTGTTCTCTGCCCCCCTTGTTTCCCCGGTGTTCAGAGCACAGAAGAAGACGGCGCTGTCAGGTGCCTGATGGATATTGGAGATAATTGTCCGCTTTCTTCGGCGCTGCCTCTGTTATTCGGCTGCAGTAACGGGTGCGTGTGTGTATGGCTCACCTGGGCGAGAGACGACAGGAGCATGTTGGGGTTGGGAGATGAAAGCGGGGACCAGGGGTCAGTACGGGGTGACCTTGCCCTTATTCTGATTAAATGTTTTCTGTTTTATCTTTATCCAAATGGTCACATCAATTCAATTGTTAACTGTATACCAAATGGGTGCCTCCAGGACGTCTGGGTGCAATGTGTATTCCCTGCCGGGGATGTGCACACTGGGCAACTGCGACACCTCGGACAAGGGTAACCTTCGTCAGTCCCCCTTGCGCATTGTATTAAAACCTTTTCAATTGGAAAGTTGTCTTCATTCCACAAAGGGAGAAGATTCCCAACACTACCTAGTTCCAGCGCAGCACTGCATACCGCTGTGGTAAACCCATAAAGATTGAGCGTGTAAACATATACCAAATCATATAAAAAAACATAAAAATGACAAAATATTGTTTCCAAATATTAGTGACCTTTACAGATACACTGTCTCATGTCCTGTGTTATGCCGCACAGCCAGACACAGCTGGGGGAAGCAAACACTGCACTTCCACCAACACTGCGGGACAGAATGACTTATAGCCATCTGTTATAATTATATTACGATCATTGTCTTTTATAACAACATAAGTAATAAAGCATAGTCTGTTTAAATAAACATGCTTCCAGCTCTACATTGTTGGTGTTGGATTCGTTTACTATACACATTTCTTTCCTCTACAGACTGATTTGGCATTGCTTTCAGGCACTGAGGTAGAAGAACCAGAACGAGGTCCAGGATTCCGGAAGGACTAAAGTCCAGGATTCCAGAATGAGCAATGTCCAGGATTCTGAAAGGAACCTGTTGTCTTTTTTTGCCAAAAACAACAAATCATTCACTTGGGGGAATGTTGTCGTAGCAACCCGCCACCCCCATATCGGGAGCATGGAATATTAACGAGCAGGTGAATTCAGATTCGCAGTTCACCTTCAGGAGGTGGCAGGGGGAACAGAGGAAGCGAGGCCCGTGTAGGGAAAGCAGTGATAAGGCTCAGATAGTCCCTTCTGCTCCGAGTGTTAACCAAATCAGAACTAATCCCGTAACTGCAGGCTGTTTCCCCCACTGTCACTGACTTCTGGCTGCTACATATTAATTGCCAGTCAGGGTGTCGGTGGGGGCCTGGGGCCCGAGTTCCTCCCGGGGACAGGGTGGAAACCCCCCCACCCAGGTCAACTGGCTGTTTCTCACTCCGGCCTTTTTTTCGCTTTTCTATTTATCTTCGCTGGGCACTAGAGAGAGAAAAAAAAAAAAAAAACCAGGCTGCCAAAGCAAACAATGGGCCTTCCCATTGCTAGGCAGTGTCTGGGACAGGCCGAGCCCACTGAACTGGGACAGGCCGAGCCCCTGCTGGAGTGGCCCCCTTGCACCCCTAACACCGCCACCAACCCCCCACCCCCACCCCCTGCTCCATCCCCTCCACCTCTGGGCTACATAGCAGCAGCTCTAGGCGAGAACACTTTCCTCACGCAGGCACCTGAACAAACATGTTCCCCCACACAGGAACCTGAACGAACATGTTCCCCAAGCAGGCTCCTGAACCCTGGTCTTGAGTCTCCCCCAAAATACACCCCTGCAATGTTGTTCCGTCCCAGGTGGCCGTAGCATCCAGCCCCTCTTCTTCACCCGCTATGCGTTACGTTACACTCTCCATCACTTTGTCAGACAGCGTTATGTCTCGGGGGCGTGCTGGCCTTGTTTGAGATGAGATGAGATCCTCAGGACCTTGGACTTGCCGTTTGTTGCACGGACTGGGATCAGTTGCCTAATTAGTGAAGCCGTCATCAGTCATCTGTGGCCCCATTAGCACATACAGGCTTATGCACAAACTATTACATTTATTGTGTCTAAGACGGCCATGGCACCTTGTCCTTTGGGCCAGGTCAGACAGGGTGCTTTGGAGTGAGAAGGGGTACTTTGAGGCCAAATGGGGTACCTTGGATCGCGTCAGACAGGGTATTTTGTAGTCAGAAGGGGTACTTTAATGTCAGATGCAGTGCTTTAATGTCAGAAGGGGTACTTTAATGTCAGATGGGGTACTTTAATGTCAGATGGGGTACTTTGGATCGCATCAGACGGGGTATTTTGGGGTCAGAAGGGGTACTTTAATGTCAGATGGGGTACCTTGGGGTCAGACAGTGTTTTGGATCAGGTCAGACGGGGCACTTTGGGGTCAGACGGGGTAAACGATGCTGTTTGGGACATCGCCACTGTCAACGCGCCTCGAGTTCATCCTCTAATTACTGCTGCGCTGCCACTGAACTCCACACAGCGACTTATCAATACCACACTTCCACTCTTCCCAGAGGACTCGTAAATCTTCTGGGTCGCACCGCGGCCTTCGAACGAACAACGCAGAGGAAGCCTGGACATGTTTGTTAACTGTTCTAAACAGGTCGTCTCAGTTCGATGCCGAAGCTGGACAGAAACAAAACAAAAGAAAAAAAGAAAAACGGCACTTATTTTTCTTTTTGTCAGGCTCTCCCTCACCTTCCTCCCTCCATGGGAACGTGGGAACGTTCCGTAGAACAGGCGCAAAGGGTGGGGCCGAGACGAGACACATCATTGTTTTGCTGCTCGCATATTTCTTTACGTGTAAAATTGTAACACGGATGTATCAGTGTTAAAGTTTGTCATTACCATTTACCGAGGTAATTTACGAGAGCGCACACAAGCATACCAAATTTGGGATGGATACAGCCTTTCAGAATGTGCCCAGGACGCGTTGCAGTTGAACTGAGACGTTCTGTTGCACGGGAAGAGGGCTGTCTTCATAAACACGACATTTTTGCCCTGAGAAATGAATTACATAAGATAAACATCAATCAAACATTTTCGAAATGTTCACACATTAGATTTTAAAAAAGAGCAAGAGCATAATTCAAACGAGTATTGCAACTCCAGAAAACGTATTGAGTCTCACACTGGGATTGTGTGAAGAAGCCAGAGGGGACCAGATGACTGCAGGGTAGTGGTGTCATTGCTGTTTTGGGAATGGGGGTGTGAGAGTAATAACTGTAGAATGAAGGTTGAATTCCCCACCACTGGAGGTTGGGGTCTGGGGTACGTATACACACACACACTCCATACACACACATACATGCATACACACACACACTCCACACAGATACATACACAAACTCACATACACACACACACTCCATACACACACACACACACACACACACACACACACACTCCACACAGATACATAGACGCCATACTACCATGTATTAATGCACATCTTGTAAGTCGCTCTGGATAAGAGCGTCTGATAAATGCTTAAAATGTAAATGTAAATGTAAAAATGACGCACACACAAACACACACACACACAGACACACACACGTACAGATACATACATGCACTCACATACAAACACACACACACACACACACACTTGCAGGAAGAGAGTTGGTGGGGAAAGCCGTTCCTGGAACAGAGGCTGCAGGAAGAGAGATTGCCAGCGTCAGTCCCACAGTGACACAGCATGTCTGCCTGCTGCTTATTAATCTAACTGCTGTAATGATAGTTTTATGGTTATCCCATACTAAAAATAACTATATATCCAATATATATATATATACATACTTATACATTTAAGAAATTATACAATAATATATGCTTACTGTAATATATTACTGAAAGTATATATGGCATACATAGACATCATAATGTAATACATTTACAATAAAATATCTAACTGCTGTGGTCTTAGTTTCAGAGTTATCTCATACCAAAAACTAGTTCCAATATATGAACTGAAAATGCATTTATACTACATTTTATGTCAGAAACAACTACACACACACACACATGTATGTTTACCCCCTTTGTTAATTTTCACATTACTTACTTTTATTGATTGCATAAGTATTGACCCCTTTTTTAAAGAAATAACTAAATAAACTCTGGCACAACCAATATTCTTCAGATATCACATCAATTATTTTATTGGAATCCACTTGTGTACAATTAAGGTGTTTCAAATGATTTCAAATTAAATACACCTGTCTGTGAGAGGTGCCACAGTTGGTTAATTCATTTCCAAACAAGAGATTCATCGTGAAGACCAAAGAATATTCAAAGCTGATCCAATAATTTTTTTTCAAAAGCATCAATCAGGGGAAAGATACAAAAAGTCTTCAAAAAAGGAATATCCTCCGGAGCACCATTAAGTCCATCATAAATAAATGGAGAGAATATGGCACATCTGTGAATTTGCCTAGATCAGGCTGTCCTCCAAAACTGAGCATCCGTGCGAGAAGGGCACTTCTTAGGGAGGCCCACCAAGAGGCCTATGGCAACTCTGACGAAGATACAGTCTTCCAAGGCAGAGATGGGAGAAACTGTTCATGGGACAACAATAGCCTGGGCCCTTCACAAATCTGTGCTTTATGGGAGGTTCACAAAAATAAACCATTGTTGAAAACTCACATGAAATCTTGCCTATAGTTTGCCAGAAGGCATGTGGGAGACTCTCAAACTAAGTGGAGGAAGATTCTATGATCTGATGAGACCAAGATTTAACTTCTGGGCCTCAAGGTTAGGCGCTATGTTTGGCGCAAGCCTAACACTGCTCATCATCCCAAGAACACTATCCTTAACGTGAAACATGGTGACGGGAGTCTAATGCAATGGGGATGCTTCTCTGCTTCAAGGGACTGGAGAACTTGCAAAATAGAGGGCAAAATGGATAGCACAAGATCTTGGAGGAAAACCTGTTGCACTCTGCAAGAGGCATGGAACTTGGGAGAAGATTTATATTCCAGCAGGACAATGACCCAAAGCAGCAAAAGCCACATTGGAGTGATTTACATTTACATTTACGTTTTGGGCATTTAACAGATGCTCTTACCCAGAGCGAGTTACAAAATGTGCATTTATACATGGTAAGATTAATTAGTGCCAGAGATCAGTGTAGACATCATTGTTGGAAGCTGCACATCATACCTAACACAGGGAAATAAAAGTTTGTGTTTTTATATTTTTTTATTACATTATTAAACATGTAAACATTGGTGATGGCAGTTCATTAATGTATAGAATCAGTGGTAGTGGAGTCTGAAAAGGTGGGTTTCTAGTCTCTTGCGAAAGTTGAAACGGTTGAAAAACAGAAAAAAATGTATGTTCTGGACTACCCCAATCAAAGCCCAGTCTTCAATCCCATTGAGAATCTGTGGAGAAAATTGACCACTGGTCCCCATCCAACCTGCTGGAGCTCAAGCAATTTTGTAAAGAAGAATAGAAGAATGTGAAAATCACAATGTCCAGATGTGCAATGCTGGTAGAAACTTACGCAAATAGACTCACAGCTGTAATTTCAGCTAAAGGTGCTTCAGTTCAGTTCAGTTCAACTGTATTTCACCAGGAGTGAATTTACACTCAGCAATAATACTGTTTTCCGGGAGTCCTGCGTACAATTACTAAAAGAACACGGGACAGAAATAAAAACAATTAAAAACATATCAATATGTTTAGGTTTATGCCTTTACTATGCATTAAGTCAAGGGGGGGAATACTTATGTAGTCAATTATTGTCTGTTTTTTGTAATTAATTAAGAAAAAACTTTAGTGTTGTTTTTTATTTGACATTATAGAGTATTTTGTGTTGATCAGTGGCAAGCAATCCTAATTAAATCCATTTTTATTCCATTAAGTAATAAATAAAATGTGAAAATTGACAAAGGGGGTGAATATAACCCACTGTATATATATATATATATATATATATACTGTATATAATATCTTAAAATATTACTGAAAATGTATGTGACAAACACAGACATCATAATATAATAAACTTACAATGTATAATAAAATACAATGCTTAATAATATACTTTATACCCTTTCTTTTTCGTATGACATTTACACCCAACATGGAATTTCAACCCCATAAACTACCCGGACCTTTTAAGCACCATCTTAAAAGTTGACTTCAACATGAATCCCTGCTGCATGTAATCAATGTCCTGTTTTTAACAATGGGATTAAGTGCAAAACCTCTAGATTTCAAGGTCACAGTTATTAAACGTATTTAATACGTTATGCCCATCGGTGCTGGTATGAGGTATAGATTGCAAAACACAAGGTAGATTTGTTGTGCTTGTTTTAGCTCTCTGGGTGTGTGGGTGGGTGTGTTTCTGAAAGAAGTGGAAAGAAAAGTTGAAATGTGAACAATTCTGTCGAATAGGCAAAAAAGCAAACCACTGCCTGTTCACAATAGAGGCCTTTTTATCTCAACATTGCAGATCCGGCATTGACACAACACTGCAAAATTAAAGATATTTAAATTATGCAGCCACAGGTGTTGGCATTGTTGTTGCTATAATTGATGGTGCAAGGTCTTCTTCAGAATTTCATATTCGTAATCAGAACTGAAACTTTTAGTTAAAAAAAATAATCTTTGTGTGCTTATACATTTAGAGACGTTTTCCAGACACAAAAAACGGATTTAAGTGTCCATAAGAGTTGACAGGGCTAAAAAAGCAGGGAAATTCACATTATTCTTTCTTGACCTGCAGTATGTTATGCCGATGCTTTCTAAAATACTCCACTTTTTGAAATGGTACAGTTCCGACACTTCAGTTCAGAGAAATAAATATGTGTTTTTGAGGTTAAAACCTCTACTGTGTTTGGTGCAAGGGAAAGTCAAAAATTGAAACCAATCAATGAACTTTTGTTTTATATAATGTAACACACCAAAATAAAGGAAACACAAACAGTGTCTTAATGGGCCACCACGATCTGTTAGAACATATTCAATGCCCCTTGGCATAGATTCCCAAGTATCTAGAACTCTATTGGAGGGATACAATGCCATTCTTCCATGAGAAATTCCATAATTTGGTGTTTTGTTGATAGTGGTGGAAAACGCTGCCTCAGGCGCCGCTCAGGAATCTCCTGTAAGCGTTTGATTGGGTTGAGATCTGGTGATTGAGATGGCCATGGCATAGGGTTTACATCATTTTCATGCTCATCAAACCATTCAGTGACCACTCGTGCCTTGTGGATGGGGGCATTGCTACCCTGGAAGAGACCACTCCCATCAGGATAGAAATGCTCCATCACTCAGAATGGCTTTGTATTTATTGCTGTTTACCTTGCCCTCTAAGGGGTTAAATGGACCTAAACCATGCCAGAAAGACCCTATATAATAAATAAAAAAACATGCACCCCACCCCATAACAGAGCCACAATTATCCCTCATTTACTCAAGTGTTTCCTTTATTTTGCCAGTTACCTGTATGTTTATGTACTATTTTTTCTTAACTCGTACGTTTTAACTTTATTTATTTTTTATTATGACACAGGAGTTCCCAAAGGGGACAAATTGATTTCATCCCAAATGACCCACAGACCATGGATAAATCACAGCCCTCAGAATGTCCTTGAACACAGTCTGCAAATATTCCCGCCACTGCTGTGCTGTTGTAAATGGCGGCTCAGACATAGCCAGGCTCAGGACCATGCGGGTGGGGCCAGCAGTGTATGATGGCATATGAGCGATTCATTATTGGCCAAACTTGGAAGGATGGTCCTATTACCAGGGTTAGCCCCACCCCATTGCTCATCAGTCACTCCTCCTCTGGTTGATCGGGGCCTTCTGTCTGCCTGCGTCAGCTGCGCAGTTCCCCAGTGCAGTAACTGCGACAGGATTGCGGAGGTGGGAAGCGGAGGGAGAAGAAGTGATCGGCTAGATGCAGACTTTGTGGAGGATGCCAATCTGTTTAGATTGAGACAGATTTGGTGGATAACTGAAACATAAAATTAATAAATAAATAACATTTTGCTGTGTGTGAGTGAGTCTCCTGAGAGGGAGAGAGAGAGACAGTGGGGGAGGGGGTTGAAACCTTTTTAACATTTCCAAACTTCCATCATTAAAATTTTCATTTCAGCCATGTTTCCATCTTAAAACCTGTCCAGAACTTTGTTTATGAATCAGGGTATGCCTGTTGTAGCAACCCAAATGTGTGTCCCCCTCCCAATACTCGGAGAGCCTTATTAAAATAAACATGCGTGCGCAGCTCTCTGGCAATGTGTAAGAGATTAAATGTTGGCAGAGGCCCGGCGGACGCAGTTCGATTGGTGCGCACAGTAGTGCTCCAGGAGACCCCAGCCTGTCCCATCACTCACGCACAACTGGACTGGCTTTAGGGTCCTCTATAGTCCAGCGAGTGCTGCCTAGGTATATTAGGATATGGAATCTTTGGTAGGGAAATGTGCCTTAGTGGAGAGCAGAGATAGGGCATGTTGGTTTCAGAACTGAACTTGGTTTGTATCCCAGATGAGCTGTAGTTTTGATCCCCTGAGCTACAGTGGCCACTGTACTTAGCCAATATTTATTCACGAAATATCTTCCTGTATTAATGGATAAGATGAAACATGTAGCTGCCATTGACAAGAGTCAGTGCATAAATAACACAATTGGCACTTTCCTAGAGAAACTTTAAATGTACTTCTTTGCTTGAAGGATGAGCCATACCCCTCTTGTTTGTAGGTTATTCTTTTCTGGAACGTGAAGGACTTAAATGAGGCAGAAACCCATCACTGGGTGCCTGAGACACAGTGTCTGTTGTGACACACCGTGACACGTGAACTTTGCAGTTGTAGACAAGCATCAGAGAACGTGGGTGAGTCTTGCATTGAGTTTAGCTGAATGGACTCGCGGCTCCCAAAACGCACTTCTGGGCTATGCGAAATGAAGGATCACAGACATGCACTCCCCAAGCGATACTCGTACGAGAAAATAATCGTGTGCTTTCGGCACATGAGCGAAACAGCACGAAACGGCCCTGGCGCAGAGTCCACCCACCTGCTGTTTCAGAACGTGTCCCGGGTTCGGCTTTTAATTAGGCAGATCGAGTGTTTTATGGGAATTGGACCCGCGCTTTGCGTCATTAACACATCCCGAGGCGCTGCTCGTTTCCCGCTTCCCGCCCACTGCTCGCGGTGACCGTGGAGCGGCAACAGCTCGTGGCCGACAACGGAACCAACCTCGCTCGACCCGCAGCTAATGAGCCACAGTTAAGGACCATTGTCCTGCCTTTTAAAAAGAAAACAATCTCAATGTTCCTTCGGTCCAGCGCAGACTTTGTTTTAAGGGCCCAGTTAATGCCGTTATAAAACAAGCAGTGAATGATTTACTGACCACCAACTGAGCACAAGATGGTTTTATAACAGCTTATAAACGGATTGTGAGAAGGTTGTAAATAGGTTGTAGGTAGTGAGAAGGTTGTAAACAGGCTGTTTGCGTGCCGTAAATGAATAATTATACAGTTGCAAACACGATGCTAATGTTTATGCCCGGCATTAGTAGTGAAAAGTAATCCCAATTCAGAGCAGTTCATAGTACAAAGTATTGCCGTGCAGCGCTGCCTGGTGTAGTGTGTTACAAATGTTTCATGAATCACAAATCACAACTGTCTGTTCATAACTTCCTCAAACTCCTGCTAAATATCCTTCAATTTTAAAATATGGAATTGCCAATAAGGACCTGCAAGGCAGGGATAGTCAACCTCAACCCTGTAGTGTCAGAGATGTTTCTATCTTTTACTTCATCTGAGTTTGATTACAACATTTGATTATTAAGGGTATGAGCTCATAAATATGAGTTGAATGGTGAAGCACCTCCAGTACAGAGTCACCTGCAGTCATTAAGCCAAATAATTAATCTAGCTATGTAATTTGGAGATCGGATGGAGAAAAAACAGAAACATCTCAGGTACTCTTGGACCAGGGTTGCCTACCCTCAAGTTATACCAACATCTCAGAATCTGTGTCCATGCGGAGGTTTAATCACATTAAAACCTCCACATGTGATGCGCTCCGTCCGTCCCTCCATGGTCTCACCATGTCACCCGGCTTTCAGCGTTCACCCTCGACTTCCTGTCAATCGGGTCAGATGTGCTAGCTCATCGGCCGAACTGTGCATTCCCCTAAAAACGGCCATTCCGACAAATGTGCGCGTGTCATTACAATCTGGATTTAAATTGATTGTACTGTAGGTGAGGGTAGAAGGGTAGAAGGCCGTGGCCTGCCTGATAGAACACATTGCCACCGTGTAAGGTCTCCTTCCCCTTGATTAGATAGTTGGTACGCTGACTGTGGACTCTTCAGTTGTGTTAACAGAAATCTTTTCATTACTTTAAACCCAGAAATTATAGCTCCACAGGGATTTGACTGCAAGGAGATCACTGTTGGGATTGGCTGTTCCAATTACAGGACTTCTTAGCACATTCAGGCAGCCGCACAAGCCTTTTAGTGGGACTTGTCTCGTTTCTGGGGTTTTTCTTCTTAACCCTTCATTCCAAGTCTGGGAAAAAAAGATCACACGCATACATACACACAGCAATCAGACTTAGATAGCATCGCCATTAAAACAGAGACGCAGACATTGCTGCCTTGAGGAAAACAATATCCACGGATCACGTTTTACAGAAAAAGCCATTGGTTATTTTGTACCAAGCATTGTCACCTATGGAGGAGTTCATTTCTGTCAAACACAGATGTGTTTGTTGATGAACAGAGCACTTATATGGCACATGGAATATTGCGTGAATAACGAGTAACATCGCAGACCGTGCTAGTGCGATTACATAGAAAAAAGCAAGAGAAAAAGATCAGAGAATTACAGTGCGTGCGGGCTGCCTTACGAGTTAACGGGCTGGTGGGAATTTCTCCTTTCTACCTCTGTGACCTTTGGCTGTTTTCCCTTTGTATTTCACAAAAAAAGAGAGGAAAGAAGAAAGTTTGCACCTGTGCGGTCGGCTGTCCTGGAGTGCGCTGTCTGTCAGCTGGATGTTTTGTGCGGCTGTTGTCCAATGTTGCCACAGCAACCGCCCTTTTCTTTCTTGGGGCCCAGAAGCTGGGCTGCATATTTAAGGTCTGGAATGCAATACCCCCCTTCCCATGCCTTACCCCTTACCCCTTACCCATGCTACCCCCACCGCCAAAAAAAAGAAAAGCATCACAGCAGCTGATCTCAGGCTGGAGCCATTGTTCACTCCGGAGTTTCTTTCTTTGGTCTTTGTCTCTGGTTTTGGTTGTTGTTCACACAGTCGCTAAAAAAAAAAAAAAAAGATTCTCTCCACGGACTCTGTAGAGCACACTGGCGCTAGCCTGGGTTCAAGAGGTGATTCTGGGGGAGCGTGTGCTTGTTTCTCTGGGCCTAGTGCCCAGGCAGGGCAGCAGGGACCTGCAGACACACAGACAGAGACCTGCAAATACACAGACAGAGACCTACAGACACACAGACAGAGACCTGCAGACAAACAGACAGGGACCTGCAGAAACACAGACAGAGACCTGCAGACACACAGACAGAGACCTGCAGACACACAGACAGAGACCTCCAGACACACAGACAGGGACCTGCAGACACACAGACAGAGACCTCCAGACACACAGACAGGGACCTGCAGACACACAGACAGAGACCTGCAGACACACAGACAGAGACCTGCAGACACACAGACAGAGCTCAGACAGGTCTCTCAGCGGATACATCGTCCCAGCTCAAGGTCTCCACTATGCCAGGTCATTGCATCTTCATTGCCACGTTCCGTCCATCTCTCCTGTCAAGGACAACACGCGCTGGATGCTTGGTGCATTTATTTTGGGTGTTAATCGGCCTGCTATTGAGATAGATGGCACATCCCCTTCACAACAGCAGACTCAACTTGTGCAAGCAAAGTAAATGTTTTCGCATCACAGGGCTATTTGACATTAAGCGATGGAGATGAGATAAAGTCAGATAAAGGAGGTAACTGGGGGAACTGTTCCCGGATCAGCCTGTGGGTTTGTGCCCGGGGGCTGAGGGCTTGTTTCGGGTTGTAATGCACATGAAACCAGAAGAGGTGTGTAGATGAGTTTATTCCCCCCCAAAGGTGTTCAGTGTTCATACACAGTGTTGCAGTGCAGTGTAATGGTTGGGAGCTCTGCTAGTAACGGTTCCCAAACTGTGGGTTGCAGGTTCAATTCGAGGTGGGGTGGGAGCACTGCTGTTATACCCTTGCTGCAACACTACTCCCACAGACATTGCTTCAGTCAAAATATGTTGCATGTATAAATGGATTGTATGTTAGACATAACTTTTCAACATATTTTAGCATATAGGTCAGGCAATAATTGAATAAGTGATGTCTAGATAAATGCCTAAAATGTAAATGTAAAATGTAAATGTAATCAGAAGAGGTGTGTAAATGAATGTTTTCCCCCCACAGGTGTTCAGTGTTCATTCACAGTGTTCCATTCTGCAGACTAGGACTCTAAGTGTGGGATAGCTCTGCTAGAACAGCGGTTCCCAAACTGTGGGCCTGGCCATGTATTTTAAACTTTAGCCATGGTGTTGTGGCAGAACCACTTCATGCCTGTGCATACACAGCCTTGGGTCAATCGCCACTCCTGTCGTGCCATATTTTCTTGAGTATGCATGGTATGTCGCGGTTTACGTCTTACATAATCCATATTTAGCACACCCTTATTCCCCGATCCAAGACTGACTCACACATTTGGCTCATCGCCGGTGTGCAACCAATCAGAGTCTGATTAAATGCACAACATCACCCACACACTACCTCACATTATATTGATGTATCATGCGTACAAGGCACAAACAACCATTATTCCCTTTCTTTCTAGGGAGAGGGGAAAACAACGAAAAAATGACTTTGCGGACCTTCCTGTGTACATTTGGGTCTTTTGGGGAAAACATTGTGGGGAATAGGAGTTATTTATCGCGTTAAAATACACCTCGCAAATAATTTAGTTGCAATAATTAAGGAAATGGCCCCAGAGGCAGCTCGTGAGAAAGATTGACTGAAAGGCCTGAGAATGCATGAGTGATAGCCTGCTGGTATTATTTCAAACACATACTATCAAACAGTGTTTAGTGGCTATATAACAAGGCTGCAGTGGATCGCTCAAGCTGGTTTGAGGGTAAACGATTTTAAATAAGGAGCTGCAGCATGCTTTTGAGCGTGATATCAATCAAGCTGCTTTGCCCTGTGTGGTGGATCAATTACTGTACTCCATACTTACACACACACACACACACACACACACACACACACACGTGTGCGGAATTGGCACATGTTGCACATGGAGTTTCTCCACTGACTCTACAGCATTCCTATTACGTTTTTAGACGCTGTGACAAATTCACGGCAACACCGAGTGAATATTATGCTTGTTGCTGTGTGCGCATCAGTTGCCATGTAAACATAGATGTTTGTCAGCTTGAGCCTCGGGCCCAGGAGAGTTGGTGAAGAGGTGTAGTCTGAACATTCCCTCAACATCTTCCCCTACTGTTCCTTCCCTTACAGCCTGGCGTTCATGGTGATTTTAGATGTAGATTATAGCATTAGAGAAGCACGTGGAGATGTTCTGGGACAGCGGGATTGTTTCTTTTCGGTCCTTGTGTGTTATGGCTATTCAATTTCCCTTTCTGAATCTCAAATCCAAAAATGGGACACAAAATTTTTTACATTTTTTTTGTCATTTGTTTATTTATTTTTACATTAAAGCACACATATCAGTTCCTCTTATGGTTTTGCAGAAAATATTGAGAAGGGTTACAATTTTATCATTTGCTTTTCTTATTTTTACTAAAAAATTTACAAACCTTTTCCTTCCCAGTGTTACAGGTATGGTATGCAGCTGCCAACAACGATGTCTATCGCTGTATTACTGCACTGATCTCTTGCGTGAACTATGATTGTTCTTACCATGTATTAATACACATCTTGTAAGTCGCTCTGGATAAGAGCATCTGCTAAATGCTTAAAATGTAAATGTCAATGTCAATATTATTTCCTAATTCAATTTTTTTCTATGCAGTGTGTGGACAACCCGGAAGTTCAACGTTGGTCGATGTTCTAATTGATCTGGTTGCAGGTCCAAGGCAGACAGTGGTTGTGTCTGAATATTGATACATTCTGCCTAGTTTCCTCACCTTGATGCCTTCTACATATCAGAAGGAAACAAGAAAGTCATGACAAGGAAACAAAAACAGAGGAAAGTGCTCGTAAGGATTCAGCCATCCATGTTTACTCCAGTATCTTTTTGAGGTGACATCGTTCATGGGTGAAGTTAATAATATAATATAATATATGCCATTTAGAAGATGCTTTTATCCAAAGCGACTTACAGTAGTGAATGCATACTTTTTCAGTATATGTGGCCCCAGTGGGGATTGAACCCACAACCTAAGCGTTGCCAACGCCGTGCTCTACCAACTGAGCCACAGTTGAACCCTGCAGCATAATACATGCTCTAACTCCATTACGATTTTAACCGGCCATGTAATTATACTGCATAAATGTTATGACAAATGTATTATAACAAATTTGCAAATATAAAAATATGCTGTAACAAATAAGATGTGATCTTTCTGTCTCTACAGGATATTTGTTCACGTTATCATTTAGGTAGGATATGGCTCTTTGTGATCTGTAGTCATTGTGACATATACAAAATGTACCCTTCCTGAATTCCTTCCCTTATTACAAACACTGCACATTTTTCCATCATCCTTTAGATAACTTGTTGGAAGCAAAGCACAGTGGGACCTTCAGTCGTTTATAGCCCGAATCGCTTCTGCAAAGGATAACATCCCTGTACCCTTCGCCCGGAGGAGGTGAGCGAGAACAGATTCTGTTTCCTTCCTTCTTTTATTGTATAATTTCAACGTTCCCTGTCATTGCAGTCAGTTAGCCCCTTCCGGGTCACAAGGAGATGAGGGAGGACGGAGAAGGAAGGATGCAGTTTCAAAGCATTTGAATGCAGCTTATGTTTTGTTTCAGCTAATTATCCGAAACAGACACAACCTCCAACCTCTCCTCTCTGAGAATCCTATTTGGGTTCTGAGTTGTAAAAGACATGCAGGATTTTTCGGGATTTCTGCTTCAGGGAATCCACCATGTCTAAAACAGCATGGGAGTAAGGTTCCATGCCATGCTTTTCCCCGTTGATAAATAATGGGCTGCTGTGTCATGTCTATGGTTGCCGTTCACTGTTAGAGTTTCTCCAGGCAGAAGTTGCCTGTAATCACCAATGTAAGTCAGTTAACACTAGTCGTAACCCGAATCATTACAAAAATTCATTCAAAGACTCATTAAGAGTTAAAACAATTTCCTCAGCGCTCATGGCCAACTTCTACCCACACTGGAATTTATTCTTTAAAAAAAAAATTCTGCTAAAAAAAAACTTTGTAGTACAGCACTGCGCAAATGGAATGGTAAAAAAGCTTTGTTATTTAACTTTGTATTGATGATTTTACATTTTTTTATGTTTATGTTATTTCAATCAATATCAAAGTTGGGGAAACAATCTGAAGTCAATATTTCTGAGTGACATTTAAAGAGGAACCAGTGCTTTTTTCTGTTTTCAAATGGTTTTCAAAAGCCAAAAACACTCTTTTCCCTTTTTTCGATGAGAAAATCTGATGTCATTTTGCCATGAGAAAAATGATTACAAATACAAGTAGCCTTCGAATGTATTAATACCCTTGCTAAATTGTAACAAAAGCTTCTTTTTTAAATAGCAATTTGCAAATTAGTGTCTAAACGGCCTGAGAGATGGTGAATAGATGTAAAAGACAAAGAAATGACAGAATTAATGACTGGGCCATTTTATTCCCCTTTTCCCCAGGGTAAGTATCAAAACCTCAACCCCAACCTCAACCCCAACCTCAACCCAAACCCCAACCCCAACCCCATCCCCATCCCCATTGCTCTAGCCAACCCACTGAACCACTTGACATCAATTAGCTCACCTCTTAAACCAAGGGGGTACACTAATCAGTTGTAGTCAGTGCTCGGCTGGGACAAACACCTGCAGAGCGAGAGTTGAGCACCTATGTTGTAGACCAGTGTTTCTCAATCCATTCCCACAGGGCACACTGCCCTGCATGTTTTCATTCCAACCACCAATTAATCATGCTCCAGTGATCATTAACAGACGACCGATGCAGGTGATAGGTTGGGAGCGGAGGTTGGAATGAACATTTCCAGGGCAGTGTGCCCCGTAGGAATGGATTGAGAAACACTGCTGTAGATCATCTCCAAGCCTTTTGGAGAAAACAGGAAGCCGACGGCAGCTAAAGAGGAGAATCAAACCTCTCTGCTTCCTCCCCGGCATCACGAGCAGCAGCATATGTTTCGCGAAATAATCGAACATTACAAAAATATTGCGGTCAAATTTATTCACACCCTCACAATCAATATTGTGTGCCCTTGACTTTGGTGACATGGATCTCTGATCCCAAGCTTCTGGTGCTTCTCACTGCCTCTCCCCTGCTGCTATGATTCCCCAAATGCCATCAGATGCCTTCCGGGTCCTTACTTTACTTGCAAACTGCTTTCTTGAGCTTAAAGCACAGATGTCGCACGGGACTGCAATGTGGAGACGGCAGCGGCTGGGCCACGACATTGATTCTGTTCTTCCCTCATCCGTTTAGCGTGTCGGCTTTGACGCGTGATTTGAATCAAGCAGATGTGCTCTCCCTCTTCTTTCACCTTGTCCGTTCCCATCCAGTGAGAGGTGCGTTGTGGCCCCGGCGGAGGCGGCGGAAGGACGACCCCGTGCTCGTGGCATTGGGGAAGGGTTAAAAAGAGAGCGTGTGGCGTTGTCCTCGTCGCTCACGCAGGGGCCCCGTTCACTCTGCTGTTCGCCTCTCATCCTGTGGTTTAATGTTCCTAGAAGTTGGCAAGAATAAAACTGTCACGTGTCATGGAAAACAAGGACCCGCGCGATTTATGGGGAAACGAGAACATCATTTTCTTTCAAGTGTCGCCAGGGCGAGCGACACAGAAGGGTCATTACTCATTGGGGGAACGTCCCTCCCTCACCCCGCTGTAAAATACTTTAAACCGTCTCATTACCAGCCGGGCCCACCTTCCCGGAGAACGCTGCAAATTAAATTGTACTCTGTTCCATCTCGTTGTCCCCCCTCTCCCTCTCCCTCCCCCTCCCCCGCCCCTTCCCCATGCCACAGCCCCCCCAGGACCGCGTGAGAGGGGCGTGAGAGGTCCCCGTTATTGACCTTGTTTTAAAAAGCTGGAGTTCGCAAACCGAGTACATTTCAAAGCCATTTTAATGTCTAATCGTGCAGAAATATGGCTCTGCTTTTGTGACTGTGTGTATGGGTGTGTGCGTGCATGCGTACGCGTGTGTATGTGTGTTTGTGTGTGTATGTAGTACGTGCAATGTGCATATAGACATATATATATATATATATAAATATCTATAGTATGTGCATGTGTGTTTGTGTGTGCTTGTCTGTGTATGTGCGTGTATAAGCATGTGTGCGCGTGTGTGTATATGTGCATCTGTGTATGTGTGTGTGTGTGTGTGTGTGTGTATGTGTGTGTGCCTTTGTGCATGTGTGTGTATGGGTGTGTATGTGTGTTAATGTGTGTGTGTGTATGTGTGTGTGTGGGTGTGTGTGTGTATGTGTGTGTGCCTTTGTGCATGTGTGTGTATGGGTGTGTATGTGTGTTAATGTGTGTGTGTGTGTGTGTGTGTGTGTGTGTGTGTGTGTGTGTGTATGGGTGTGTGTGTGTGTATGGGTGTTAATGTGTGTGTGTGTGTGTGTGTGTGTGTGTTTATGGAGAATCTGTGGGCTGATTGACAGTTCCCATTAATGTCTGACCCTCCAAACCTCCTAGTGAGGATCAAATGCGCGGCGGGCCCCAGGTGCCGATGTGACTGAGCGTGAATGTTCTCCTGTTTCACGGGCGTGCGGCGCGGGGACAAAACGTCCTGAGTCGAGAGGGAATACACACTGCGTCTGACAGGATATCTGGGAAACGGCGCAGCCCCCCAAAAAAAGAAAAGAAGAGAGAAAAGAAAGGAAGGTTAGGAAGACGTTCAGCACCGTCCTGGCCTTTTCACGGGCTGCAGAGAGGGGGTGTGTGTGGGGGGGGGGGGATACGTGATGGAAAAAGCGAAGACGCACAAGTCTAAGTGAGATCTAAGGCGCAGCACTGGCGCTGTACTGTATGTAAACAGAGTGTCGGAAATGATTTCCAGACCTGCTTTCTGAATCATTCTCTCACCCTCCCACCCCCTTCCCTGACGATTGTTTTGGCTTTCGGCAGTTTAACACTTTCTGGAGCCCGACTGGGCTTTGATCTCCGGCAGAGGGCCGTAAAGCAGGGTCCTTTGACAGGTGCGGCAGCGCGTCCCCTCCCCCCCCCCTTCCCAGGGCCACGCGGTCCAGGGTTGTTTGTGGCTCTCACCGTGAGCTTGACCCAGGGAGAGATTTGTATGGCCAATTAGAGAGAAAGAGAAGTGGCTCCCAGAATCCTTTGCAGGACCATGTGACAGAGCAGCGGGGAGAATGTGGTGGAGCAGGGACTAGGAGGGTGACACCACAGATTCTATAAACTCACCAGATACTCGTCTCCTGTGTGCCCTGCCTCCTGTCTGCTCTTTAACTACGGGAGTTTTCGGTGCTATATCAACATCCGTTCCTACAGTACTGAATGAGTTTTCATACTCGGCTCTGACGGTAAGGATTCTGTCGGTGTTAAGAATACGGAGCTGAGTGTCTTGTGGGACTGTAAGGTCTGTGGTGACGCACAGCAGCACTGTGGACCCGTCGTTTGGCCTTCCCCTCTGCGCTGGAGCCTGACCAGCCTCGATTGTCACCCTTTGCCAGTGCGTAATCCGAGCCGTCCTGCTGTATCGCCGTCGCCTTCGCCCCGGTTCTCGTCCGCTGGCTCGCGGTTCCGTCTGTAGTGGCGAGATTATTGTCGGGTCGCTTGCTCCCTTCAGAGCGCCGCTGAATAACTGATCAGTAGCCGAGAGAGAGAGAGAGAGAGAGAGAGAGAGAGAGAAGAGGGGAAGAGGGGGGACGGAAGGCGCGGGATCCCCGGGGAGCGCGGTGAGACGGTTGGTGGTGCTAAAGGTCGGCGCTCAGCGTGCGGAGCGTCTGGCCAGCGTCTCGGCCGCACTGCGCGGCGGCTAGCCCAGAACCCCCCGCCCTTGGATCCTCCTCGCTGATGTAATCAGCATGAGACGGGGCGTGGCGAGGGGTGTGTGGGGGGGGACGCGGTCACACAGCCTGCCGATTTGAATACATTTGTGGTGTGGAATGAGCCCCCTGATGCATCGGGAGAGGTTTGCGTCATCTCTTGAGCGGTCTCTAGTTCTCGGGACGAATTTGCGCATACGTGTATGTGGTTTTCTGCAACCGAGGGGACTTGGTGAGGTTAGAGATAATATGTTGTGGCTGTGACAGCATATAGCCATATACAGGTTGTAAATGTGTGTGTGTGTGTGCGTGTGTGTTTGTATGTGTGTGTGTGGGGGCATATGTGTATGCATGCACACGGGTGTGTGTGCGCATGTGACTATAACAGACTGTAATGTGATTCAGTATTGATTAGAACAAAATAGACTTTATGCATCATTCATGTTTGCTATCAATCTCCCATAGCCCAAAGCCCATAGTTTCCCAAAGCTGTTTTGTTTTGAATCTTGGCTTAAAAAACATAATAATTACCAAGAGATTTTTTTAGCTAATTCTTTCTTTTAACTATAAAAGAAAATGCGTTGCAATGCCTGAGGTGCAAAACTATCCTTTTCTGTCTGGTACCTCTTCTCAATGTCCCTGATTCTGTGCTAAAACAGCAAAGTTTGGGACGAAAAAAAGAAAGAAAATAAACACAGGAAATTGTGACATGACACAGGAAACCCACTGAATGCTGGGAATGAGTGGCTGACTGTGCTTCCTGTACGACAAGCACAATGGAGTCTGCCGAGCCCAGAGGCCCAGAATCCGGGACAGGGCGGTGGGCAGTGGGCCCCAGCTGATAACAGCGTTCTCACACTGTGGGTGCAGCCCGCATGCACTCCGTGTTTGCTCCATCTTCCCTGTAACACACCCACCCTTTTCTTTGAAAGAGAGATCCCATTCTCCCTCCCTCTCTATCTCCCTCCCTCTCCTCTCTCCCTCCTTCTCTCCCTCTCTCCTTCCTTCTCTCCGTCTCCCTCTCTCTCTGTCCTTCTCTCTCTCTCTCTCTCTCCCTCCTCTCTCCCTCTCTCTCTATCACTGTTACTCTCTCCATCTCTGTCTCCCTCTGTCTCCCTCTCTCTATCTGTCTCAGCCACTCTCTGTCTCTCTCTCTCTCCCATTCTCTCTCCGCTGGACTTGCGCTCCTCGCTGATTAGTCTCTCATGAGGAGGATACAGGCGGAAAGGTGGACAAACAGCTCCCAAAACTATGGGTCGAGACCCACCGGTGGGTCATGGGAGGGTGGATCGCGAGAGGAAGCGTGCAAACAATAGCTTGTTTCATATAATAAACGCTCCATTGACATTCGCATGAACTGAAGTGGGTCGCGTAGTTTCGGGAGGAGCGCTGCGCGTAATCATGTGACACAACCAATTCACAACTCCGCCCCATCGCACCTGCCTCCACTCATTCATTAGCCACCCACGCAGTACATAAGCAAGCACCTTACCTCACTTTCTTGTATCTCTGATCCCATCTCCTCCACACTCTTCTCCTTAGAGTTCTAATTTATTTTGTGCCATTACAACTGCGGTCCGCGACCGGGGGTTGACATCTCCAGGAGGGAAAATATCACACACAACCTCAGACCATGTCTGGGGGCCTCGTGTCTTTGCCTAGGGGAGGTTGGCACAACTCGGCCTTCCCGATGCAATATCCAAGCCAAACCTACAATACATTTATCCCCCGCCTGTACCATACAGTCATCAGAACGAGTGAAGCACTGCACCTGCTACTCACAGTGCAATACTTTCCAACTTCATATTTGAGCACACGTACAGTACATCAGGCTAGACTGTAATAAGGGGTGGGGTCACAGAAAATGTATTTGCTTATGAAGTCACTCTTGGGCTTAGTATGTATGAGAACCACTGGAAAAGAGCACAGCCACATTACACGTTTACTTAGCAGACCGCTCCAGGGTTAACTGTCTGCTGTTAGCTGTGCTAACTGTGTTTCATGGAAAGGCCTCTATGGGGGCACCGTGAGAAAATTAGACCCAGGGAGAGGCAGTGCTGGGTTGGATATACTGTATAAACAGTCACAATAAATTGTGGACCATTGATTTTCCAAATTAGCGCTTGGAACATTCCACTAAACGCTTGCCCTGAGGTTAATAAAAAATATATAACTGAAAGCCAGAGGTTCCCTCTAAATATGGCCGACACATTTGGAAGGAACACCTGACATCTGACCTTCCGGAGTCAACGGGCCTCAGACTGCTTTGGGCTGAATGACGCCTGAGGCCTGTTGTTGAGGCGGCATCACAGCACCCTCAGAAATGTCACGGAGAAACAGAACAGCTGCCAGTATAGAATAATAGAGGCCCATTTCCAGAGAAGAGAGACGGGAACTCCGAAACATGGCCTGGTACCTATGTAACAGAGTTTGGTACTGCCCGCAGCGAGTTTCGAACCGTGGATCTTCGACGCAACAAGAGAGTGTTTTAGCTCGCTGAGCTAAAGACTCAGGTTCCCTCCGGGAACTAATCACACCCATATCCCGTCACTTTCTGTAGCGGGCGCTCACCTACCAGAGCTCACCCGCTACACCTACGCGTAGAGTTTTCATCTCTGGCACTGCGTGGACACCTCCGAAACATGGAGAGGACAGATGAGCAAGAGACTGGCTTATTTAAATATGTATTAGTTCATTTATTTGTTTGCTTATTTTTTCAGCTCTCACCCAAGTGGGGGCTTAAGCGGTGTCAAAGTTTTTCCGTTCAGTTCCAATGGGGGCAACAGGGGGGGGGGGGGGCTTCTGAATCCAAGACTCTAACAAAACCATGTCACGCCGCTTCGCCTCGCGACATGGAAAATTAAATCTCAATCCTCCGAAGAAACTGTGATTAATTAAAGATGAATTCAGTGGCATTAATGTAAGTACAGTAATTGTGCATAGCCAATGTTCCAAGCTCATGCAAATCGCGAGCCCCCCCGGGGGTGGTTTAATACGTTGCGTGTACAAAACGCATCGGAGACGCAGAGACCAGGGGCCAATACATAGCCCACTGGATTAAATGTCTTGTCAGAGCCAACGAGGGAACAGATTGAGGGCTTTTTCCTCAAGTCATTGTTCATAAAGCTCTTGCTGTAGAAAATGTAAGCTCTTTGGTAATAAATTAAATTTCTTACCAGAGAACCCTTAATAAGATATCTTGTTTTGTTTTTCTTGTTTTTTTTCCTACTGCTGCGTACGCTAGGCTACATACTCTGTACTATCGCTACCAGGGGGCTTCAGAGGAGAAATATTTCCGGGCACAATAAACCCGCTATGTTATTTTAGCCTTTTGCTGCTTCCTGCTGAAGTGAGGAATCAGTCTGTCAGCACCTCTGTTTTGGGAAACAATCACTTTGGAGAAAGGTGTTTGTCCGATGGCTAAGGCACAGTGCGACACAGAGGTCAAAGGTCACGCGCTGGTCCTGAAGCAGCTGCACAGGTTGCAATTGTTTCCCAGCATTCCGCAACTACCGTGAGCCGAAGTGCACGTTTCCCAGAGCCAAAGTGCACGTTTTCCTGCAGGCTTATTGGAACGGTCCACTCTTCTGCACTGTGCACGCATTTCTTTTATCGCTCTGCGACAATACCTCCACCCCCCTGTTGGAGCTCACGTGGTCGACGCTTCCTTCAAGGAAGGAAACAGCAGGCCAGCGTGGAAGGCTGGTTTCATTCTGAGAGGAAAACATCACGCAAACATACACACACACACACACACACACACACACACACACACATCCAAGCCCATACACATTCTCTCTCACACACACACACACACACACACACACACACATAGAGTATGTACATACACTATAGGCCCACAAACACACACACACACACACATGCATGCACGTACACACATATGCACATACACATTAACACACAAGTATAATCACATGCGCATAGCTGGCACACACCAAACACAAACACTGTGTGCACACACACTATACCCACATGATACAATTATACATACCAAAAATACACACACACACACACACACACAAACAAGCACAGATGCACCGATAAAGAATACCCATCAAACACACACAGACACACAGACACACACACATTGAGCCATAACAAAGAGGGAAGATAATTTGTCTCAATCTGAGCACCTGGTCGTTTCTCTTGGTATGAAATGGCAGAGCAGGTGTTGAAAGCAGACTTTATGAAGAGCCCCACTATAATCGGAAAGGTAACGCTGTGCCAGGGGAGTCCAAACCGGGTCCGGACGGTGGCGACTACTATGGGGTTAACACGCCTCACCTGCTATCCGGACTGTCCAATTAAACACTGAGCCTCTCTCTCTCTCTCTCTCTCTCTCTCTCGCTCCCCCAGCCGGCTTCCAGACCGTCGCTCGAAAGTGACACTAAATGACAAACAAAAACAGATGATGCCGCTGTCTTTTCCCAGATGTAGGGAATAGTAATGCGATGTTTCTCTCTCTCTCTCTCTCTCTCTCTCTCTCTCTCTCTCTGCACTCTCTCTCTGCCACCCCGCTTTACAAAGTGTTCCCATAACCGCACGGGTATTGACAGCCATAATGGCGCTTATTCATCCATCTGGTTAAAAATCGGAGGAACCGCTATCCCTCTCCCTCTCTCCCGCTCCCTCTCTTTCCCTCCTCCCCCCCCTCTCTCTCTTCCTCTCTCCCTCTCTATCTCTCTCTCTCTCTCTCCCACGTGGTCACAATGGATGGTCTCTCCCTCATTCATATATATTGTATAGTAATACTGACGGTGGTTGCCGTGGCAACGGGGAGTCAGCCCCACGATCTCATTACTGGGCCTCAGTCACATTATTTTCTCTGAGGAATCACTTCTTTTCATTATGATTTTTCTCTCTCTCTCTCTCTCTCTCTCTCTCTCTCTCTCTCTCTCTCTCCAAAGGTCAGATGTCCTCCGAGGCGGGGTGAGAGAAATCTGCAAGAAGAGGTGAAGTCTATTCGCTGCCTAATTCCCCCCGGTGAGGCTCACAATCATTCTGTTCTTTTCTTTAACAAGATAAAGGACCGAGAGAGAGAGAGAGAGAGAGAGAGAGAAAGAGAGAGGGGAGGGGGGGCCCGGGGTTCTCTAGCCTGCTTCTCTTTGACTTCAAATAAAAATGTGCCCTTTCATTTTAGCTTTTTTTTTTGCCCCGTGAAAAAACTCTGTGACCGATGGCATGCGTTGACTTTCTTGAGGGGTTCATCTGTAACCCCCCTACATGTCTCTCTCTCTCTCTCTCTCTCTCTCTCTCCTTTATTTCTCCTGCTATCTTTCTTTCCTTTGCTCCCTCTCTTCCTCTCATTCTCTCTCTCCTTTCCCTCCCTCCTGCTATCTTCCTTTCATTTGCTCTCTCTCTCTCTCTCACCCTCTCTCTCCCAACACACAATCACGTGCACCTGTTCCCTGTCTGATCCAAGACTGAGGTCCCAGACTCCCGCCCAGGGTGTCCGCCATGTCCAGTGTGCTGAAACCAGGCAGCGGAGAGCAGGATTAGAAGAAGAGAATAAAACCTGGTGTTTTCACACAGTGTGCTCTCTCTCTCTCTCTCTCTCTCTCTCTCTCTCTCTCGCTCTGCTCCGCGTCGATTGGTGTTGACCTTACTGGGAGTCCCATTGATTTGATGTGCACTTTTTTTCGCGTGGGCTCGGCGGCCATCCTTGGCAGACGCTGCACCGTTTCTCTCTCACACACATCCTGTTCTGGGCGTAACTTCCTGTCAGACAGTGTCTCGTGTCTGAGATAGGAGGCTGCGTGCCCCGCCACTGGGACGCCCGCCCAGACACAACGAGGGCTTCGCCGGGCCCGGCCCCTCCCCCGAGAGGCAGATCGATCCTCCCCGGGATCTATTCAATTATACTACACCGCATCGATCCGTCATTTTTGGCAGCAGAAAACATTTTAGTCTATCTGCCCATGCCCCCAGTCGATAGCGTTCTTTAATAATGCATTCAATTGATTGGTTCCGTCACAGAGTAATTGATCCATTATTTTAATAGTTTTATTACTGTACGGTATTGACTGCGCAACGGCCCCATTTTGGTTAAATGTTCAGGGGAGCTTTCACAGATAATTATTGGCCCTAATCTCTGGCTACGCCACACGTTTGGGTGAGGCGACAGACCAAACATCCGATTTTGTCCCAGAGAGAGAGAGAGAGAGGGGGTAGCGGTCCAGTTGTTTGCAATGTATTATTGGTGTGATTTTTGGCAACCTGCGACGAGATATTCTTAACACGGCATCTAGTGGACTTGGTAGCCACGGAAAAATTCAGCGGCCGGTTATGAATGTTTGATTATTTGCCCACACTTTCTCATCTGGCTTTTAGCGATGAATCTTTCTGCATTGACTACGAGACTGGCATGATTCTGGCAAGCCCCCCTGCTTTGGCACTCTCCCCTGTCTCAGAATAATTAATCAAACCATGAAGGACTTTTATATGAATTATGTTGCTAGATTAGAAACAAATATATGTGCGTAGTCCATGCAACCACACACCAGTTAATAGTGTTTCAACGAATGCCACACAGAGACTCCTGTTTAATTGTTTCCTGCAGTAACCTGCTTCAGTTAAATACACATTGTTTACATCCATATAATATTATTTGTCATTAGTACCTCACATATAGAGCACATAACAGGGGGCATACAGAATAATGGAACAATATACACATTTTTATTAAGTAACTAATTTGCTTCAATCCTTCTCGGAATGCTGTTTCTAGTGGGATATTTGACCATTCTTCAAGAAGGAAAGCCTCCAGTTCTTTGAGAGAACACTCTACACTCCAGGACTTTCCATAAAGGCTCATTGATGTTTAGACCTGGTTGCCTAAAATGGATTCATATTCCTTGGATGTAATTCTACCATGCAGAGTAATCACCAGACACAATGACTCCCACGAGATGGCTGCCCACACCATAACAGATCCATGTTTAACAGTTGGGGAGGAGCAATGTGGACTTCCTTTTGCTTTCTCCAAACCTAACCCTGTCCAGATATAGACTCCTTCACACGTGTAGACTCCTTTTAATTGCGATTTAGTTTCAGTTTAGTTTTCAATATGAGTGCTTTTTCATTTGGTGTTTCCATTATTTTGTCCACCCCCTGTAACTAGAAGATAGGATTGTATTTTTAAAAAGTGTCATTTTCTGATTATTATTATTATCATGCAGTTCACTCCTGAAATGCAGTGCTCTTAAAAATAAATTAGAAACCTGGGTTGCAGTCTATGGCAGACATATTAGGATATGTATAGCCTACTCTAAACTAATACATAGTCTATGATTGACCTTTCTGCATTCACAATTTTATAAGGCCATTCATGTTTAAATTAGCCTTTTTTCGTGAACACATTATTCTGCTTGTGGAAATAAGACGTTTATGTATGCTAATGTTTCTTAAGACGCAAAGTCAAATCCTTATTTTTGAGATGGTGTGTACTCAATGGAAACATTACTGCTTTCAAATGTAAACACCCATAAGGCGTTGGTGGGCATTTTGTTGTGTGCATGGAAACCCAGCGCTTCTAGCGTTAAATCCCCCTGGGTTCACTCGCTCGCTGTTATGTGAACTATCTGGGCACCAACCAATGGAATTAATTATAGGAGCTGGGTTGATAGTTGATGTGAGTGCGTGTGTGTATATGTGTGTGTGTGTGTGTGTGTGTGTGTGTTGTGTGTGTGTGGTGGTTAGTATCATGCGGAAGTGGGAAGTGTTTTAGATTGTACAGTCATCCAGGGGAAGAACCCTGGAAGAATGACTGCTTTCTGTGTATGAGTGTGTGTGTGTGTGTGCGTGTGTGGTGTTTAGCATCGCGTGGAAGTGCGAGGGAGATCAGGCCGCTATGTTTTAGACTGCGCAGCCGTCCAGGGCAAGAATGACTGCTGTCTGTGTGGCAGGTGTAGAAGTCGCATCTGGAAGCCATCAAGACAGTACTTATTTACTTTCCAATTCGTTGCGTTTTTTTGCAATAATTGTAATTGTTATTTGGCGGGCCGTGGAGTTGTAATTATTTGTTGGACGGTTATTGAATCAAGGCGGCGACGGCCAGCGCATGACAGCATGAGGAGGTGGGGTGGTTAAGCAGACAGGAATCCCAATTCAATTTCGGCAAAGGAAGAAGCAGAAAAAACACAGGGAATTGTGAGCAGAGGACACACATGCTTTTGAAATGATAGACTGTGGAGTAAATAAACACCAGTCTATCATTACTAATGACCAGAGATCCCACACAGGCGCACGCCTGCACCGGTGCTCCGGAATCCGAAATGGAGCATTTCGTGGAGGTCTGACATTTCACAGAATTTTCATGAAATCACCGTAGAATATTTTATATTAGCCGATAAATGTTGAATAAGCCCAGGTGGCATGGCAACTCGTCATTAAGCAGCAGCCATTTGGACTGGAACCACCCCCCAATAAAGAGAGACCGTACAATGGAAGACAAACCGTCACCGAAATGCCAACGTTCGTTCATGGCGCTCGCGTGTTGGACGTCAGTGTTTCTGAGGCACCACTTACGCGTAATCTAAACACAATTTAGTTTGTTTGTATCCAACTGCGTCATTGGCACGCGAGCACCGTTCCCCTTCCCCTCGAGTGAACGAGCGTGAGAACAGACGCAGACACCGGCGAAAGGAACGCCGCCCAACTTTTTGATGTGGGAACGCGGAGAGGGAAAATAACCATAATGGAAATGCGTATAACTACAGCGGAGTGAGAGTGTTTTTTTCCGAAATGGCTCTCTCTCTCTCTCTCTCTCTCTCTCTCTGCTCTGATTGGTGGGCTCGGAGGTGGCGCGCGGTCTCGCTGTCGGCGTGGCTCTTGTGTGCTCTCCGTCACCGTCGCCGCTAATGTGTTTGCGGGGGGACCGTCAGGTGGGGAGCGCAATCACCGCGGCAAACACGGGGAGCCCCCACGCCAAGCCGCCCTCATTAGCGCCTTTAATTACCTCCACCAATCATCCGCCACCGGCGGCGCGGTGGATCGGGAGCCGCGCTCTCACTCTGCTTCAGGATGTCGGGAGAAAGAACCAAACAATGGGGGTGAAAAGAAGACAAGAGAGACAGAGAGAGAGAGAGAGGGGGGGGGGGGGGGAGGGGGAAGAAAGGAGACTTTGCAGGTTTTTGACCTTGTCGAACCGACAGGTTGGTTGACGGTGTGACAGGATGGCGGCAGGGCGGCGGAGGGGGGGAGAACGATGAGCCGCTATGCAAACTCACAGAGAACTGATCCCCTACTACAAACACACACATGGGGCGATGCGCGGGGGGCTACAATAACAAGTTGTAGAGATATGGTACACATTCCACTGCAGTGCACATGGTACCGGGCGAAGTGAAGGCTGTGATCTTTTAACCACGAGCAGCTGACGTTGGCGGGTCGCACATTAGCGTGCGCTTGACGCTAATGCGTGATGAAGACCTTTGTGGGGGTAAACATTTTTGATTGCAAAAAAAACGAAACGAAATCACATTCGGGAGCGACAGAAGAAATGCACGCTTATCTCTGCCGTTTCTCCCGATCATGTGCCTTGTTTCGTTGCTTCGCACCTGTGATTATATCAGATGCGTGTTCACCCCGCTGGGCTCCAAGCCCTCTGCTGTAGATTATCTATGGATCAAAGACAGAGAAGGAACGCTAGCGGCCCGCTCAGTTTCCATCTACGTCGCTCCCTGTCAGAAACGGCGAGAACGGAATCCCGCGTGATCCGGGGAAAAAAATGTCCGGGCGCTCTGTGACCCCCACGCTCGGCATTATGGGAACCCTTGCTCGGCATTGTGGGACCACAGATGGTGTACCAGCGTGTTCGGGCTACTTTCTTACACCGGGTGCCATAGGTGTGTTCAATCAAATGTTACATTAAATTTGTATTCACCCCCCCTTCCCTTTGTGCTGAGGTGTCCCAGGGCTCTGAACAGTTCAAATCAAGTGGCAAAATCTAAAGGCATACAGTAAGTCAGTCGCACATGGTTACATAAGAGCACAGTCGAAAATGAACCCTTCAATTTGGTTTTAAAAGAAGCCGTCGCTTTCAAAATGTCTAATCTTAGTTAGAAGTATGTTCCACAGTCAGGTGATCTCACCCCCTCCAGAAAGGGCAGGGTTTGAACTACAGTGGGCCGTGCAGTTGGAAAGTGTTACTTTCTTGTTAATGAGGGGTGCATTTCGTTATTGTCCTGGGTGGGGGGTGGGGTGGAGGGCTACCCCAGCCAGGTGCATTGCTCAGGGTCACAGAGAAAGCAGAAAGTTCTTGCTTGGTCTCGATCCACAACCCTCTGCCATCACTCGCTGCCTTTGCGCCTTGGATGGGCACTAACCGAGAGGAGGCCAGAGGCGCATTCAAATCGGCAGACAAAGGCGAACGTTCGTGAGCAATTTCAGACTCTTTTTCTGTTAGCAAACAAATGTTTGCAAACACAAGCGAACGGTTTGAAGACATGGTGTGTGGCGAACAAAAACGGTGTCAGATGGTCTTTCCCTGAGGGAGATGTGTTTGTTTGCATTTGTAAAAGCCGTTCAGGTTTCACCGCTCAAAGAGAACAGTTTGCCACAAACGTTCTGGGCTGTCTGCTGCAGGTGAGTAAGTTATGGGATGTTATCCTGCAGGCGAGTACTGCAGGTGAGTAAATTATGGGACATATTATCCTGCAGGTGAGTAAGTTATGCTCATCTCTCCCTCCACCCAAACACCAAGTCTCCAGCTTCCCTATGTTTGTGACGGAAATACTGTAAATGTGTATATATATATTTATATATTTTCACAGATTTTAATTTTGCAATAAAAAAAAAACTTGTCTATGGAAAATGTTTTTGTTGAATAGTTTGCGGGCACAGTGAAAAAGTTTGCCACCCCCCACCCCTTTTTTTCCTTTGTCTCTCCCCCTTTTACACAGATGTGCCCCTCTTCCTCTCCACATGGGTTTGGAGGTGGTCAGTGGTGGGGGGAAGGGATCTTGGGGAGGGGGAATGCGTTTGATATTGATACCCATGCATTGCCCTCTGAGGTATTACAGTCATACATCTTCCATGTGTGGGGGGGGGGGCTGCTCAGAGGGGGCCACGCTTGACTGTGGAGCGCAAATTGAAAAGGACGTGGCTGGTTGAGATAAGGCTATCTGAATACGCTGACAATGGTCGAAAGGAGACCACCGAGTGGATGGCATTAGATTGATCAGCGAGGGCAGCGTCAGATGATTCTAGACACTATTTTAAGATGACCCCCAACCCCCACCCCTACCCCCCCACATGCACACACACCCCCACACCCCTCTCCCATTCGCCAGTCCGGTCCGATAATGCCACATGTTGTCACTCATGAAGTAACGGCTTCAGCACTGAGAGACTGTGATAGCCAATATCAACCCACAATCCCACCTTCACTGCAAGCCAAGCTGCCAATCGGCTGGCTCTGCCTCCACAGTCCACCAGTGTGCCCTGCACATCATATATTGATTGATGGTTGTAGAGGGAGAGATTGCGTGTGTGTGTGTGTGTGCGACCGTGTGTGTGCATAAGAGTGTGCATGTGCATGAGCAAGTGTGTGCATGAGCAAGTGTGTGTGTGTGTGTGTATGCATATGTATGTGCACGTGTGTTGCTTGTGTGTTTGTGTGTGTGTGTGTGTGTGTTTGCTTGTGTGTTTGTTTGTGTGTGATTGTGTGTGTGCACGTGTGCTTGTGTGTGTGTGCGTGTGTGTTGCATGTGTGTTTGTTTGTGTGTGAGTGTGTGTGTGTGTGCACATGTGCATTTGTGTGTGTATGTGTTTGTTTGTGTGTGTGTGTGTTTGTGTTTATGTGTGTGTGTGTGTCTGTTGCATGTGTGTATTTATTTGTGTGTGATTGTGTGTGTGTGCGCACATGTGTGTTTGTCTGTGTGTATCTGTTCGTTTGTGTGTGTGTGTGTGTGTTTGTGTGTGTGTGTGTGTGTGTGTATGTGTTTATGTGTGTGTGTATATGTTTGTTTGTTTTGTGTGTGTGTGTGTGTGTGTGTTTATGTGTGTGTGTATATGTTTGCTTGTTTGTGTATGTGTGTGTGTGTGTGTGTGTAAGTGTGTGTGTGTGTGTGTGTGTGTGTGTCTAAGTGGTGGGGTTCGGCAGCTGGTACACTGGCTCAGAGCTCCACGTCAGGAGACCTTTACTCATTGAATCACTCCCCGTTTCCTCCATGACAGCTGGGAGTGAAGGATTGAGATGTGAGCGCAGTGGCGGGAGGAGCCATCCATGGCTAATCCTGTGGCTGAGAATGCCAAGGCATTTACTTCCAAAGGCAATTTACCCAAACGGGCGTTCACCGGGAGAGCCGGAGCCTACTGTCGCGTCTCATTGGGTGTCTGAGCCTTTCGGCAGAGACACCAGTTTCGTTAGCTCTTCCAACTCTCGCCTCTCCCTGTGCGGACAAAAAAAATGGGACTTCGACGAATGTGCTAGCACATCCGGCAACCCAGGAGCCATCTCATTGTGCAGCCATTTTCCGTGAGCCAAAGCCATATGGAATTGGGGTAAGCCAAGCACAAATCCGCCATTGTTTTTCTCCCTTCTTTGAGGTGTTCTCCGTTAGCTAAGCATTAGAAACACATTAGCTCCGCTCACTTCAGTGGCTTCTCTGAGGGACTGCGGGAAAATCCATATTAGACAGGAGTTAAGAGCTTATTCGAGAGTTGGAGATGGAATTGCCGTTAATTAAGGGATGCTTTCCCGGAACACCGGCAGAATCGGAGTGAAGGACACCTAATTTTGTGTGTCATATTAGGAGGAAGTCAATTTATCTGCAGCGTTTTGTTTGAGGCCACGTGCGACTGCTAGATTACTCGTGTGCGTATGGGACCGGATATGATTGGTCTGTTTCCATATTCAAACGGACAATGACAATGCGTAAGTAAGAGAAGGATGAATTATTTGATTTAAGCTGCCCCCCGAGGGACGTAGCGGCTCTCTGAGGGGTCGAACCCGAGCCCCCGATCGGTGCGTGGTCCAAAAGGAGGCCACGATGCGTTTCCCACTCCGTGCCAGAGAGCGCCGGAGCAAGCGAACCAGATTCACAGGGAAAAATCAGGCCGAGAGTCAAAACAAACTTGCACATGCCATCGCTGAATATGGAACACATTTCTGTTTATATTAGTTAATCTGAGCACATGGGAGCAAGAGCCATGAAGTCGAAAATGGGGGTGGGGGCGAATTGAACAAAGTTGAAACGGCCACCATATTTTCCCAGGGTTGCCGTGGCGACCGGCCGCAGGGATGCAGACAAACATTGCGTCGGGTTGCGCAGGAGGAATGCGGCGGGGTGGATTTCCTTTCAGCGTTTTTTCCGAGTGTAGTTTTAACGCTTTTCTTTTCTCGTGGCTGGAGAGAAATACAGAGGCCCCCCTTTTTTTTCCTTCTTTTTTTTTTAAGCAAGGGAACAGTGGGACGTGGTTAAGAAAGGTCTCTGTGCAAAAACTTGCTTTCGCTCAGGGACCTTTCGGCTCTGTCGGGAAAAACGGACGAAACATGCCCGTCTGATTAGCCGGGTGGTTTCCGTCGTGTTTTTTGTCAGCGGTCGCTGTCCGTTCGCCGTTCGGTTTCTGAAGAACCGAACGTGGTGCGGCTGGACCTACCTTGTCAGAGATGCGGTGGTGGGTGTGCTCTGGGAGGAAGGATTTATCGTTTTTGGTGTCGCAGAGAGACAGACAGACAGAGAGAGAGAGAGAGAGAGAGAGAGAGAGAGAGAGAGAGAGAGAGAGAGAGAGAGAGAGAGGAGAGAAAGGAAGAGGAGGAAGGCCTCGGGATTGACAAATGGTAGGCCCGTGCAAACAGCAAACAACCCCTTCCCCCTGCTCTTTGGTCCTATAATTCTTCCCTCGTGAATCCTATGAATCCTTATGACATAAAGCACACAAAGAGTTGAGGAAAGCATGGGAAAGAGAGAGAGAGAGAGAGGGAGCAAGAGAGATAGATAGACAGAAAGAGAGAGAGAGGGGAGAGAGAGAGAGAGAGAGAGACAGAGGGAAAGAGAGAGGGAGGGAGAGAGATAGATAGACAGAAAAAGAGACAGTGAGGGAGAGAGAGAGACAGAGAGAGAAAGAGAGAGGGAGGGAGAGAGATAGATAGACAGAAAAAGAGAGAGTGAGGGAGAGAGAGAGAGAGAGACAGAGGGAGAAAGAGAGAGGGAGGGAGAGAGATAGATCGACAGAAAAAGAGAGTGAGAGAGAGAGAGAGACAGAGAGAGAAAGAGAGAGGGAGGGAGAGAGATAGATAGACAGAAAAAGAGAAAGTGAGGGAGAGAGAGAGAGACAGAGAGAGAAAGAGAGAGGGAGGGAGAGAGATAGATAGACAGAAAGAGAGAGTGAGGGAGAGAGAGAGAGAGACAGAGGGAGAAAGAGAGAGGGAGGGAGAGCGATAGATAGACAGAAAAAGAGAGAATGAGGGAGAGAGAGAGAGACAGAGAGAGAAAGAGAGAGGGAGGGAGAGAGATAGATAGACAGAAAAAGAGAGAGTGAGGGAGAGAGAGAGACAGAGAGAGAAAGAGAGAGGGAGGAAGAGAGATAGATAAACAGAAAAAAAAGAGGGAGCGAGATTTCGAAAGTCAAGTCAAGTGGAGTGCTGTGGTCCAAAGTGAGTGTTAATCCTGACCGTCCGTCAAACAGAGCGGTGTGGCCGCGGCCTCAGTGGCCAGCGTCCCGGCTCCGTCCTCAGAGCAGCACTCTAAATCAGCGGCTGTGTAAATATGACGTGTGGAAAAGATGAGCCGGGCCCTCCAGTCAGCGCGCGTGCAGTCAGAGGAAAGGAGGGAAGGACACCGGGGGACTAAACACCAGTGGGTGATTTACATCCCTCCCGGCCCCAGAGCTTCCACAACCTTATCGTCCAAAAAAAGGCAAGCTACATTTACATTTAGCAGGCTCTCTTATCTGCAGTGACTTATACTTATATAGCTTACATTTATTTCATACAATCCATTTACACAGCTGGGTGTTTACTGAAGAGATTCAGGTTAAGTGCCTCGCTCAAGGGTACAATGCCAGCGGCCCCACCTGGGAATCAAACTTGCAACCCTCAAACTTCCCTAACCGCTATGCATACCGCACTGCCACGGCTGTGTCAGACTGTCCACTCTTCTAAGCGACCCCGTGGGATTAAATTCCCTGTGTAGGGCAGTTGTCCAGGAGAGGTATCCAGTGATGTGAGAAGTCTATCCTTAAATATCCTATAAAGTGGTGCGAGGGGGGGGGAAGGAGTTGTGTGACTACACACCTGTCTCTCACAATCGATGGCCATTGGAGGGGAAATAAAGTTCAGCATACCCAAAAAAGAAAAAGAATTTGATAAACGAAAGAAAAGCTCTCCAGAAGGGGACAGATAGATGAGAGAGAGAGAGTGAGGGGGAGAGAGGGAGAGAGAGAGAGAGAAAGGATGAATTTCGAGGGTGGGAGTAGGGAGGCAGGAGGAGAGGAAAGTAGTGAAGAATGGAGCGGGAGAGCAGCACTGTGCTTGGCTGATAAGGGGCTCCCACCATAATAGAACGCGGAGTCCTTGTCTATCAGCCCATTAGAGGCCAGCCCTACAAGTTTGTGGCTTTCATTAAAGCCCGCTGTGAATAGGAGGCTGAATGGAAATCGCTACTTACCCCTCGATTACTGGATTGAAAGGTAGCTGTCACAGGATGGATGGGGGCCCTGACAAGGGGGCGGCGGAGGGGGGGTGGGGGGGTGCGCTCCACTCCGGAGCCAATGATTTTTGGGCCTGTCAACGCAGAGGGGAGCGTGTTTCTCTGAGATTACGGCGGGAGCTGAGGGGGCGGTTTGAGGGTTGAGGGGGAGGGCGGGAGGGAAAAGAAAGGAGGAGAGTGAAGAAAAAAGGGGGCTACATCGCGAGAAGAATGAGTCTGGAAGCAGGACAGCCCGGCCCTCGAATTCACGCGGCCGAAACGGATTGTTTTCCTTTGGTTTTATTTATTTGGTTGTGGTTTGCGTTTCGGCGCCCGGGCACCGGGTAGGCCCGCAAATCATCCGGCCACGTCCTCTCCGCAGAGCGCAGGCTTCGCACCATAGCTGTCAATTTTGGTGAGGTGTGTGTGTGTGTGGTGTGGGTGTGTGTGTGTGTGTGTGGTGGTGGGGGCAGGTACCCTGGATTACTTGCTTATCAGAGGCTGGCTTCCTTTCAGGGAAGTGCTCAATTAACTTCGGCCCTAAGGATCGTGCGCTCCCTATGGAAGTCCTCACCCGGGAGCCTGCGCGGGACGGCGCCTTCGATTGGCCGAGCCGCGTCACGTGACGGGGGCACATGCAGGGGTGTCTCTGCTGAAGCTGAGGGGAAGAGTGGGGCTGGCGTGTTCTCGATGAGGGGAACGGAGAGGCAGGAGCAGGACAAGGGGTCTTACAGTGGAGGGACCGCACGAACACATGGCTGTGCTGCTTTTCACAGTCACAGTGACCTCCTCTGCTCACACGTACTTTCATCTCTCCCACCCCCTCGCCCCCTTTCTCCTGTCTGACTCCGCCCCAGCAGTGTGGTTGCCGGGTCAGAATTGGGACTGGCACAGCAGTGCCCTCCCTCACCCTCCCCCACACACCACCTGTTAAGAGCCTCCCCGCCCGCCACCCGGGACCCATTAACAGCCCCACCCCCGAAGACCTGCCAGGGTCGCCGCGCGAAGGACTTTATGGCTCCTATTATTAGCGTTAATGCGCAGGCACTTTTTGGACACAGGCTTTGTGTCTCCCGCGTGCGATAAAGACTGTGTGCATGTGCGTGTGTGTGCGTGTGTGTGTTTCTGGTTTATGCTGTGACCTTTTTCTGCTCATATAATTTTTGTCATTCATGTGTACTTTTATTTCGTTATGGCGAATTATATGTAACGTGTGATTTAGAATGTAAGCAATATACCACTTAAGTAATGGAAACTAGGACAAAGTTTCAATTGTGTCTTTAAGAAATGTTTGGCTTAATATAGTTACATGTGTTTAAAGGCTATGAAATGCATGTCAAATGATCTCTTGAATTATTTGTTTAGCTTGTGAGAGGGTCTGATTTGCCTTTTTTCTTCTTTTAATGCATTGTTTCTTGTCAGAAAGATTTCTATTGATAGCTTTTATAATAATAACGTATGCATCCACATGGGGGGAGAGTGTGTGAGAGACAGGTAAGGACACACACACACACACACACACACACACACACACACACACACACACATACATACATACAGATAGGGGAGAGTTTGAGAGACAGGTAAGGTGTGAATGACACACAGAGTGAATGACACACAGTCACACACACACACACACACACACACACAAACACACACATAAACTTTCACACACAAACACACACATATTTTTACACACACACACACACACACATACTTTAACACACAGACACACACACAAACACATACTTTAACACACAGACACACACGCACACACATACACACACACACATACACACACACACATTTCATACACATCTATACACACACATACTTTCACACAGATGCACACACACACACACACACACACACACGCACACACCAGCCGCCCCCCGGACGAGTGACTCTACAGACCCCGTGAGCTGCTTTCCCAGACGACAATTTAAAATAACAATTGCTGCATATCGGGTTTCTGTCCTCTGGAATTCATGCTGTATGAGGTAATGCAATCGCCACCAGTGCGTTCCAGACCAGGGTGTGTGTGTGTGTGCGTGTGTGTAAAAGTGTATTTGTGTGTGTAGGTTTATGTGTGTATAAGTGTTTGTGAAAGTTTGAATGTGTGTGTGTGTGTGTCTGTGTGTGAAAGTATGTGTGTGTGTGTATGTGTGTGTGTGTATGTGTGTGTGTGTGTGTGTGTGTGTGTGTGTGTGAAAGTATGCGTGTGCATAAATGTGTGTGAAATTTGTGTGTGTGTGTGTGTGTGTGTGTGGGGGTGTGAGGGGGTTCTGGTGGTGGAGACGGTTGGGAATCAGGTGGGGGATAGGGAGAAGGAGAAGGAGAGGGAGCTGGAGGAGGAGGGAGAAAAAGAGGAAAGGAGGAAGAGGAGGG
>JAINUG010000009.1:6307324-6359824 GCA_029706075.1 Aldrovandia affinis | reverse complement strand
GAAGGAGAGACAGAGGGGAGGAGAAGGAGAGACAGAGGGGAGGAGGAGAGACAGAGGAGAGGATAAGGAGAGACAGAGGGGAGGAGGAGAGACAGAGGAAAGGAGAAGGAGAGACAGAGGGGAGAAGGAGAGACAGAGGAGAGGAGGAGAGACAGAGGAGAGGAGAGACAAGGGGGAGAGGAGGAAAGACGGAGGAGAGGAGGAGGAGAGACAGCCAAGAGATTGAGGAGAGGAGGAGGAGAGATGGAGGAGGGACGGAGGACAGATTGAGGAGCAATAGAGGAGACCCACCAGCGGGTTCCGATCCACAGTTTAGGAATACAGAGGCCCGCTAAAACCACTGTGGACACAAACATAAAACAATGTTACCCTCTGACTGTGAAGCAGAAGTTTTTTCACATAGCTAACACTTTTATTGAAGAGAGTCTTGCTAAGTTTAAATTTCAGTATCAAATATCCAAAGCCTACAAAGCGTGCGACGGCAGGAGAGGGCGTGTCCAACAGAAAACGCCGATGTGCATTTGAGCGGAACCATTCAGCGATCGGGGAGAGGCAATCACGGCTGTCACCGATGCCGTTTGAATTAATCCGAGGATGCAGGGAAATTACTGCTGCTCAATTATGCCATTGCAGTAAAAGTCAGGCCTAATGAGGCGTCCTGATTGGACACGCCCACTCTTCAGACTTCCTGTTTAGTGAAGGGTGGATAAATAATACTGAATATGGTTTCAGTCTGTGTTCGAAACAATAAGAAGCCAACGTGAAAAAGGACTACCGGCTCAAAGTGGGACAGTCTATGCGATATTCGTTCGCGACGCACGTTGCAGCCAACCTCATCTCCATGGATGGATTCTTCAGCGTCTGTTCCGTCTGAGCGGCTCTCCTTTTTAATATAATTCCACCCATTATTGCTGTAATTGATCCAATTTTGCCACTTGAAAGCCAGCCACGCTCCTCAAATAAGATTGGAACACCTGGGTTTGGAGCGCCATGCCGTAGGCAGGTAAAAACCCAGCATCAGCCCCCAGCCCTATGTTTACCGATTGTTCTGCAGGTGTTTTCTATTTCTGCTCCCCCCTCCACCCCCCAAACCCCCCGCACACTCTGGAGAGGGGTGATAGGAAACACCTGCGCAGGAATCGGTAAACATTGGGCTCGGTGGTTGATGCTGGGTCTTTACCTACGAGTGCTCATCGACGTTCCGCTCTGTCTGTCTGTCTGTCCTGTCGGGGACGCTTGCACGGGAAGGCAATTATGAATGAAAGAACCGTCCTTGCTCTGTCGATGTCGGGCACGCCAAAAGAATGTGAGCCAGGAGAACTGCATCTATCTAACTACAGGTTACTGTCAAAATATAGGAAACACCAACATAAAGTATCTTAATAGGGCATTGAATCTAATATTAATTAGTGGGTAATTAATGTAATTAATGTATGCTATATATGTAGAATGTTATAAATTAACTAGCTAACCTACATTAGTTAGGCAACCTCTGTTCTCCCTAAAGTCTCCCTGAAATCAATTTGTGCATGGGGGACAGTGGCCTGTCTGTGAAACAAAGCGCTCTCTCTCTCTCTCTCTCTCTCTCTCTCTCACACACACACACACACACACACACACACACACACATACTCTCTCTCTCTCCATCTAGGCTCAACATCTGGCCTACACACACCCAGTCTGGTGTCTGAACTGCTCTTTAAAAAACGTTTTCTTGGCTTCTAAAACGTTGTTTCAAAGACATTCGCCAATCTACTTAGATCCTACAAATTGTTTTACAGCAGAACGTTAGTTAGAAATCTGAACACCACATTGCCTGGGGTGTTTTTATTTATTTATTTATCCTTTAAATGCCATTAGACTGTTTTAGGGATCAATGAAGAGGTCATTCTGGTGTACTAAATACAGCGGTGAGTCCTCGCTTCTCAGGCAGTCAAACCCGCCGGTCGAACCCGCCGTCGTTCCCATCGCACAGTTTTTCCGGGGCTCCACCTAATTCGGCAAGCAGCGCACATTCTTGACGCTTGTTCATTTGCTCTCTATAAAAAGCTAATAGTGGTTTGCCCTTTCAGATGGCTTTGAAGGTGACCCGATTACCCACAGCAATTAAAGAGCAGATTTTGGCAGGCTTCCCAAGCTCAGCACCAGGCAGAAGGCAGACGGAGGACTTGTTAAAGAATAAATCAGAGAGGGAGTGGAGTCTGATAAACAGCCGAGGCCCTTCCTGTCTCCGGAGATCACCTTTACTACCTCAGCATAGCAATGGCCCCTTCTCTGCATTTAAGCAATGTCTCCTTCCTGAACATCTCCTTGTAAAATTAAGGGTGGTATTTACTTTAGGCTGGGCCTTATGTAGCATTCATAAACATTTGTGATGGCGGTGGGGGAGTTGTTTGTGTTGTGCTGTGAGGTATAACACTTGAGTGTTTCTCAAAAGAGTGCTTCACATACATTGCATTATTGATAATAACTATGTTATTGAACAGATATTATAGCTTATAAATACAGCACAATGAAAAACATATCCATCTGAGCATAAATGCTATTGATAACTAGAGACACACTCTCTCTCTCACACACATACACATACACACACACACACTCTCTCACACAAACATACACGCATACACGCACACACACAAACAAACAAACACACAAAATCTGCTCTTTAAATGCTGTGGGTAATACCCTCAATTTATCGCAAATTGGTCAAAGGTTTTCCCACCCATTCACATTCACACTCACAAATTTACTTTCACACACACACACACACACACACACTCTTACACACATCCACACAGACACACACATGTACACACACACACACACACACATACACACACACACATTAACATTAACTTAACATTAACTTAAGACGCCAGTTATGAAGATAGTAAAGCAATGGGATGCATTGTTGTGGATGTCAGTCAATGTGGCTTGAAGAAGGCAGACGGTAATTCATTCAGTCAAACGACAGTTCTCTTAACGGCTGTGTGATGTTATATTACATGGCGAAACAAAGTAAATCTGGTGCGTGCAAAGCAGAAAACATGATACTGTGCCTCAGCATTTGGCTTCCTCTTCGTACCTGCAGGCCTACATCCCTGGCGTGTCGAGGTTAGCCTGGCCTCCATGTGTTCCATAGTAGCCAGAGGCTATTTTCATGGAGGTGCTACATGTAGCATTTTGTGAGAGCTCTGGGTGGCTGAGGTGAGGTTCTTCCACTTTGAGTTTTATAAAGGCAGTCCTTTATCGTTGGAGTGATTGATTCTAGCAGAGGGCATAGGCGAAAGAGAAACCGGCCTGCAAATGTGTTTGTTTACTAACGCTCGTGTCCGAGTCCACTCTCTGTGTAAATCAAGTTTTTTTGTGAGAAAGTCTCTCATTACTTATTCATCTTACGAATCTCTATTTTCCAGGTGGTGTAATGGAGGGTGGGATTTAAGCTGTTTCGGATGCTCGTGGTGGCCCAACGCCCTATTAAAACACAAGCTATGTTCGTGTTTTAATGTTGGTGTTATTTTGTCAGTTACCTGCACATACATAGATACATACACACACACACACACACACATATTTTGGCCGTTATCTGTACATACATAGTGTACATACATACATACACACACACACACACATGCATTTTGGCAGTTACCTGTATATTGGCCCTGTATAAGAACTGACTGCATCCATCTTTCATGCGTGGGTTGACAGAACTACAAAAGCAACATTTCAATTCTGGCAAAGCGGAGCAGAATCTTTGAGCGCGAGTGAGTGAGCGTACGTCGTGGAAACCGGCCCAGCTTCCGGAGCTCAGCGGGTCACAGGGGGATGGATAAACGCTGCTCCGTTTCACAGAGACACTCACACCGCTGGTGTCTTTATTCCACTGGCTCATGTATGGAGCGGAGATGACCTCACAAGAGATCCGCACCCAGATTTTCGAAGGCTGATGACGAGGACGCATGTTTGGGCTTCAAAAATCCAGCCAGTGCTGGCTTCCGCCCTTCCGTTAACATCCAGAAAAAAACCATATATGTACTGTATATATATATATATATGTGTAGCTCAGTAGGTAGAGCACGGCGTTGGCAACGCTTGTGGGTTCAATCCCCACTGGGACCACATATACTGAAAAATTGATATATTCACTACTGTAAGTCGCTTTGGATAAAAGCGTCCTTTAAATGGCATATACTGTATATATATGTTCGAACAGTGCTTTAGGAACACAGTGAAACTGAAGCATTATCAGAATGTACACTCTTTACTGACATATTTTACTGGGTGAAAAATGGGTCTGCTCCTGAGTAAATAATTGATGCCTCTGCTGTTAAAAAAATAACAAAAACAGTTAAAGGTGAAAATGAACTTGGGCTATGGAGCAATGGCAGTCTGAGGGGAACACAGCCGCCAGGTGATCTTTTGCTTTGTTAATTTCACTGGAGGTGATCAGCTTTTAGTTGTCATTCACAGACACTTGGGGGGTGTGTGTGTGGGGGGCTGTCTTGTAACAGGAATACACAGGGGTTGGAGTAACCTTGCGGCTTAATGGCATAACAGGAACAAGACATGAGGGAGGCAGGTGCGGAGGAAAACAATTCAGACGCATTTAGCTGAGCGTTTAAAAAAAGCAATGCTGTCATGCCTATTGACCACGTATAGAAAAACCCAGAAACCGTTGAACAGATATATCAATGATATTGAATATCAGGTAGAGACGGGAAACAAAGGCCAGTGCGTATTACACGCCATAGATATAGGCTGCTAGATTCAACACATGCTACGTATATATGTTTCCCCAACACATATATCTTTTCTTTTTTTCTTTACTAAGAACCTCTAAACTGGTAAATTTAAGCTGTGGTGGCCTCTAATCAATTGGTAGCAACATTCTATTTGAGCTCATTAGGTTTAAATGTTCTCTTTAAATTCCTTGGTCTGCGAGCCCTCCCCATTTGGCGCGTGTAGAATTACACAAGATTAAAAGCACTTTTCCGCTCCTGGCCGCTAATACATTACTGAAATTGTGCATGGTTCCCTCGGTTAGGAAAGTTTTCCTCTGTTCCAAAAAAGGGGGTGGTGGTGGGGTGGGGTGGGAGGGGGGCGGGATGCCGGCTGGGCAGATGGATCGATGAAGGGCAAATGGTTCACATTTGGTAGCGTAATAGGGACAATTTCTTTGGAAGTTAAGATGCTGGGTGCTAGGCCGGAGGAATTTTAAAAAAACCTATGGAAGGCTTTGATCCCCAGGAGCTCACGTTGCACGCAAGCTTCGGTGTCCCCCCTGCTTTTGAAACAATAAGCCTGTGTCCAATCGCAATGATCTTCTCACCGCGACCTCTGACCCTCTCCAGAAGCTTGAGGGAAAGAGAGAAAGGGACTGTTTTTTTTTTTTTGGTGGGAGGGGTGGGGGTGTCTGTCTGCAACTCCCATCTGCAAAGATTTTTTTTTTCACTTCTCGGTCTTAAAGCGAGACTTCATTTTGAACGCTTTAAAATTCTCCACATGTGCAAGCAATTAAGTTTCATGACAGACTTGGGTGGGACACACACACACATATGCATAGGATCACATGCACACACACAAATACACACACACACACACACACACACACAAATATACACACACATTCACACAGACTCACGTGCACACACGCACTTACACTCACACTCACATGCACACACACACACACACCCTACCCCCACACACACACACACACACACACACACACGCAAACACACATACACACGGGGTGCAAACACACACAGACGCAAATACACGCGCACACTAACACAGACACAGGCACAGACTCCCACATGTACACAAGACTGGGGCAGATAGTACCCACTCATTTCTATTTTCCATTTCATTGGTTTCAGATTTTGTATTCTGACCTCAGCAGACTCTGATGGAGGGCAGTTACGTCTTGGCTCACATGCAGGCCTTTGTTGGGCCACAGTGAACTGCAACGAGCTCTCGCCGGGACAGATATAACCCCATCCCTCCAGTTGTACAGGGAAATCTGGTTTACATTCCCTTTGGACGAGGGATGAAACCTCGAGAATTCCACCAGTGCTGTAGGACTGAGCTCGCCCCGCCTTGGCTCAAAATCCTGTTCCATGTTTAGGATTTGTCCTGGGATTCGGCTAAGAGCGTTTAGCTGCGTTTAGCTGCGTTTAACTGCACAACGACGGCTGAGAAACTGTATAAGAGCTATGGAGGAGGTTCAGGATTCTTCAGAAGGTTCACATCAAATATACATTATGAACATCCATGCCCAGTGCATACAAATGGTGTCCTTGCTCTCTGTTCAGCACGGTACAACGGTGTGTACGCCAGTGAGTTCCTTATAAGTTCTGCCACGGTGTATTTTAAATACAACAGACGGCAGGCTCTCCTGCCCTTCATGGTCTGAGATCAAAGTGCCACTCTCCTGTTAAAGCTCAGTCTCCTTGCTACACACTTTACAAAGCCAGGCAACCACCTCCTCCTCATTCACCCCTTCGAATGCACTTCTGTCCCCGACGCGCTGCGTTTTGACATTTCGTGGCCCAGAAGTCAGTGGCAACTCTGACGGACTCCGAGGCAAAATCGGGAATTGTAATAGATACGGATGAGCGATGATGATCTCGTGTGTTGATTCCCATTAATGGCCGGAGGTCTGGTCTTATCCAGACATTTCAAACGGCCTGTTTGTAGTCCCTTCTCCTGTCCCGCGGACCTGACAGTAAAGCCACTAACTGAAAGATGAAGAGATATTCACACTGAGAAAAATCAACGAATAGCTGAAAGAATTTAGCCCTCCCCCGCTCCCTCCTCCTCCCTTCCCGGGGGCCTGAAAATCAAACAAGGCCCTTTTTCATCTATCTGATTGTTCAGTGCCAATTAATTAAATCAAGCGATTGTTGAAGTCTAGAAGACCTGTCATAGTCTGCCATTACTTGGCTACTTTTCGTCGGCGTAATATCCAACCTCCAGGGGGATGTCAATGTGGTCTTTTCATTTTTAATTATTATTATTATTTTCTTTAGAGCGCCGTAGCTTTGGATACCGATGAGCGAGGGAGAAAAGAAGAGAGGGAAAAATTGGCCGTGCCTTCCTGTTGTTGTGTCGGCGGTGTGCGTGCCGCTGTCCATGTTTCTCCTGGAGATCACAGCTCTGCCGTTATCGCTGTTGCTTTTGGCAAGCGCCCCGTGTCATGTTCCAGAAACACTGCGTGATGCTGAGAGCTGCTTTTCACCTCGCCTCCCCCCCACCCCCCCCCCCCCACCGCCACACACACACACACACACACATTCATTCTGACACTCACCATCACTATTCTGTATTATGCTCGTCACGTTGTGATGCACATTATTCTATTGCTATTTTCATAAAAGAGCCTGACAAGACAGACTAACACAGAGAGGAAGTGAGAGAGCTGCATATCTCTCACATCTGAGATTATTTAACCGATGCCAAATGCCACTTTCTGTATCATAATCATTCGATTATATCATCCATCTAAAAATAATGTTAAAAAAATAAACATTTGTTGCCGAGATGCCATTTTTCTCTGAGCCAGTCACAAGTCCTGAATGAGTACTTAGGCTGACTCATTCTGTACCCAGTTAAAAAAAGACAAATAAATGCAAAGAAAATGCAAATGTGTAGTTTGACTTGACTTCAGAAGCTTGCAAATTGAGTTAAAAACTGAGCTTGTAGAAATGGACTGTAACCAGATAAAATCACTGTCAAACAGCCCAGAGTGGTGTAACCGCTAAAGGCACTTATTCTATGTGGAGTTTTTCTATGTGCAGTTACCTCAATGCAGCCTGGGTTCGAGCTCAGGCTGTGCCAGCCCGGCTCTGGTCAAAGTCCCTTTCGGGGGTGGTGATTGTCCCCTTGTTTCTGAAGCAACTCTTCAGCTGTCTATTGTTTTTATTTAAAACATAAAGCCTAACATAGCCTACTAGTATACTGTTAGGAGGTCTAGCCTCAGCAAACGTTACAGTTGAAACACAGACAAGACATAAAGAAAATAAGAACAGAACCCTTGCAGGTAACCCAAAAGTGAGAACATTGTTCGAAGAAGATAATTCCATTCTCATAATTCAATTGCAGTTAGCATGCCTTCATTTCCTTAAAAGGCATTGATTCTGGTGCTAGATAGATAGCTGCCATCGCCACAGTGCGCTGGAGGCTTTATATGATGTATATTTATAATGTATATTTATTGCACAGATATAGTCCACAAATCCCTGCATGTTGTTTCGTTCTGTCACAATATAATTGCATTCAGCCGACCAGGTCAGACCATAACTGTGTGGTTAAGACAATGATGTTGTTACCACTGTTATACAGTAACTTCATTTCTTCAAGATCCACAGTTCAAAGGTTAATCTGGAGGAGGATGGAATGAAGAAAGCATCTGTCTTTGTTTCATTTTATATTTCTGGAACAGAATGAGTTGGAAGAAAGTTTTTCTCAAACTTCTTCAAGGCATACTTCAACACAGATACATATTTTCCAGCCAGCTTGTCACTGTATATAGTTACAAATATAATAATAATGATCTCTAATATTTATTATATTAAGCTATGTGCATTGCTAATTTGAATAAGAAAAAAAAGACATTTTAAAATACATGTATTGTAAGAATAGCTAAAAAGTGCTTGCTACTTCGGAAAACAAATTATGTTTGCCCTGTCTCGGTTAAACCTCAACAAATGTGTGCGAGGCAAATACGATAAAAAAGTATGTAAAAAGGCTTAAACTTAAGTCTGTTCTCAAGCCTTAAGTGCCAGTGTTACTATTTTCTGGAAGTTATTACATGGAGGAAAGCATTTGATATGTGCTTTTGGTTTTCTCAACCGCTTTTGTATTTCCGAGCACAAGCTTTAATTTGCCTTGTTGACTAAAGATGAAATTGATACATTATATATCCTCTGTGCACACCTAATACTTACTGAGGATTCTAAGCAGTTCTTCCGCAGATATAGTACAGATGTGCATATGATGTGCACATTTGCACCTTTCAAATCTCTAGCTTCTATGTCTTAGCAGGGTGTTTCAGCGCACCACAGGATTTTTGTTCTCCTAAGTTTGTAGTTTGTGCAGTGTGCCACATCCAATGAAGGAGACTCGAGGGCAAACCACAAATAAGCAACAATCAAAAATCTCATTCAAAATGTCTGGAAACTTCAGAGCGGCGATGGCTGCACCTTATTTTAACATCAGCTGTCAAGTAGCAATACCATGCGCCAAATAAATACAACTACAACAATAACAAATCAGTATCTGACCTGTGAAGGTCACCTAAGTCAGAGCTCACAAGTTTCTTTCTCCATTAAATATTTAATTCTGATAAAAATGAAAGTTTTGGCCGAACGTGAGCAGGACATGCAACATACCCTGTTAAGGTGTTTTGGTGTGCTTCTTAAAAATAATTTTCAAGGGTTTTGTATTCTAAGCTTCATTGCATTAGTCAAAGAAAATCATCTCTAGCTTTTCGCTATATAGGTGCATATAAAATAATAATAGCTGGATGTACTGGTGACAATTCTCAGAAGGACCCACAACCACAATATGTGCGTGCACACAACCTAAATATGTTTTTTGGTAGACTCTTTGCTTTTAAAATGGGGTCTTAATAGTCATACATCCATGGAACCACATTACCCATTCTTCCTTAAAGCAGTGGAGTGAGGTTATTGGTTTGGGTTTGTTAATGCGCAATGGGCATGTGCTACAAAAAAGCATTAAAACCCACAAACAGTGCCCAGACGATTTCCGAGTGATTGTTTGTGTCAGCAAATGTCTGTTGTGTCTGGGTCGGCAGTGTAGTGTTGTGGTTGGGGAGCCGGACTTGTATCTCAAAAGGTTGCAGGTTCAATTCCCAGGCGGGGCACAGCTGCTGTACCCTTGAGCAAGGTACTTAACCTGAATTGCTTCAGTAATTCAGATACGGTATCCAGCGGTATAAGTGGATTGTAAGTAAAGAACAAACAAAAAAGAGACTAAACTGTATAAGTCACTCTGGATAAGAGCATCAGCTAAATGGCTAAAATGTCAAAAGTAATGTAAATGTTGTAGATCCTTACTGGGGGCTTACCTGGTCCAACAAAGATACCAAAACTCTCTGAAATACTTAACACAAGCCATATGGCAATAAGCACACTTAGCTTTTACAGAACTTGGAATACCCCTTCACAGTTAACTGTCAGTTGTATATTTTCTGACATCATCAACCAATGTGGAAGGTCATGAAAAACTTGAACATTATTCTTCCTGCTGCCCCTGGAGATGATCCCACAAGCCAATCAAAAGAACCACAGGAATAATCTGTCGGTATGACGGCAGTGCATTCATGTTACTACAAGAACGTGTACAACTGCAAGGGCTCTCGAACCAGCCACAGTGCAAGTGTGTGAAGCCTAAGAATGCTTTAAGCACACTTTATACAGTGTGTTTGAGCCTGTCACAGTCTGCCAAGCACGCTCAGAGCCAAGAGGCATTTTTTCCACCAACTATCATGTTTTGTGGACGTTTCAGAAAAGCATTAATTCATCTATGTATTCATGATAAATCTATACAGCATAATTATTTGCATGAGATAGGGGCAAGGACATGGATCAGATCTGGCCATTCCCATACAAAGTGTTATTGTTTTTTAGGACAGAGTACACTTGTTCAAGCCACAGTCTATGTTGAATGTAATTTTGTTGCGTGTTTTTCGTCACAAGATAAAACCTCACTTTCACACTGTTGCAGTTCAGCATTCGTCCTCCAGAGACAAAGCTCCACCCCTTATCACCCTCCCAAAACAGGCCACAGCACAAAGAATGGTGGTATTTATGACCATATGGACCACAGCAAAGAAAATAAAATAACCCCTCTCTCTGTTTTTTGCCAAACATGAGCAGAAAGGCTTGTTGGTAGTCATACTTTCGGGGAGTAGGGATTTCGTAAGAGATCACTGAATGACTTTGTCTATTGGAAGATCAAGGTTTTTTGCAGTGCTATGATATTCGGTATTTAAACTCTCTGGTATAGTCATTAGCTCGTCTAGTGAAATTAATCGCTTTCACAAGACTCTACACCAGGCAGTCCTCTGTTCCTGGCAACATCAAGGGCCTTGTTATCAGGATGAATATCCGACTAATTGTGTCTATCGTTTCCTAAGAAAAAATAAATATATTCCATGGGTTCTCCACTGTGAGGCAATTATGTGCTCCTGTCACACTAACACTGTTCCAGTGTAGCTTGATTTTGCCTGAACGGGTAGAACATAAATACTCGTCGCTCTGTCCGGTGAAGAACACGAGGAAGAGGAAGAACACTGTTCATCTTAGTCTAATCTGGTGCCTTCCTCCTACTCCGCTGCTGGTTTAACCTTGTTGGGATTCATTTAAGCTGTTTGGGAAATTTAAACAAACCCTCCTGGCTGTGGCCGTTTTCCATTACGGCCAGGCCAGCTGCATTAGAGTGACATCTGAAATCCAGCACTCTCTAACAAAAACAAACCTTTTTTTACCGCAGAAGATTGAAACACTCCAAAGTGGAAACAAATTTCCGTGTTCCGGCAATCAAATGAGTTTGTTCCTGCAAACTGTGTCCCTGCAAACTGAATACGTTTCCCAGCAAAACCCTGGGCAAGCCTTGTGCCCAAAGAAAAATACATCTCCCATGAGCCCTCATACCCCCGTATGTGTTAATAACAGTCAATAAGAGGAACTGATTATGAATTTCAAAAATAATAACCTCACTGTTTCTCCCAATGCAGTGAGGCAGTACCAGAAAAAACACAGATGATCCGCAATCCATTATAAAAGAGCTCACAATCCCCAAACCCAAGCGGGGGACGAGATGCCAGTATGACTAATATCGACGCGGAGATTCTGCACATCCTGATCTCCACACCAGCAGGATTGTTTGTGTTCGGTTTCCCGTGGATCGCTCAGCCACGGATGATTACGCTTTAATTGAATGCCGTTTGGATTCATTTTGTTGTCGGTATTGACGTGTGAAGATCATATCAGTCTTTTCATTACTGCCTTTTTACTTTGCCAGCTGGTGAGTCACATGCCCCGCCCCCCCGACCCCCCCTGGCTAAAAAAGCAATTTGCAATTATACCAATTGGTGGCCAGGCTGTTGGGTGGTAGGGTGTGTGTGGGGGGGAGGGAGGGGCGTATAGTTGGTGCTCATGGCCTGTAAAGCAAGCAACCCTGGGGGGGATAGGGAAGGGGCTGCATTGATGAAGATTGCAAATGAAAAATGTATCCTGTTGGGGAAATAAGTTATCCCTTTCACTAATACCCCACCCCCACCACCCCCTAGGTTTAATTAATTGTGGCCACCACCACCGAGCAAGCGTAGCGATTTATATATGCTCTTATTCCGCTCGCAATTAGAGCTCGGTCGCCTCCGCACGCACTCGCCATTAACAACAATTTAGTTAATTAGTTAGCAGTGATTTGTATACCGAGGGCTAATTCCTTAAGTGGCTGTCAGGCAGAGGCGCACTGGCTTTTGTCTAATTGATCCGCCTCACTTTTGGCCTGCGCACAGAGAGCGTTGCGGCGTGGCGTTGTGTAGTTTGCGCCACTCGCTCTGTGAATGCGCGCGTGTGTGTGTGTGTGTGTGAGTAGCGTAGGCTGCTTCCAACGAGGAAAAACAAAAACACTGCTTTCCAGGATCACATCATTACCACCCCGCCCGCCTCCAACCAAATGCACCCCATTTATGCAGAAGAGAGGGTTGGAAATCCATTAGCGGATGCTAACAAAAATGCAGGATTAATACGTAATGAGTTCACTCCACTCTGAAGGCTGTAGCGAGAAAGGATTACGGAGGGATTTGGCGTTTGGCTTTGCTGTACATAAATTGAACTTTTTCCAACGCTCTCAGAATCTTCTGCATGATTATCAGTGTTGGGGCGGGCATGGAACTCTCTGATACAATAGCAGAGAACACTGCTGGGTGAGGTGGTCTCGGGCGATCGTGAACATGCCCATGCAATCAAAGCATAGATGTGCCAAGGCTGTGCCTCGCTGTGAAGCTGGCTCCCAATTTGGTAGCCAATTACTCCCGCTAGTCTTAGTTCAATCCCCTCCCTCGTAGTTTGCTGCCGTAGTCCTGTGACCAGCAGTGACAATGGCGAAATGCCTCCTCCGAGACAGCACTCGTCGTGCTGTCGACTGTAATTCCGGCACCCCAGAACCACTCCTGTGCGCAGCGAACTGTGTCGGCTTCCCTCCCCCCTCCCTGCCCTGGTGGCACTCCCAGCCAGAGCCGACTCTGGCGCGACGGGGAATCGAACCCCGGTTGCCGTGGCCAGCGTCGGACGTTGAAACCACTAGACCACGCGGGAGGCCCCTCTCAGTGGCTTCCTACAGCATGAAAAACACATTAGTCACTGTTCTATAACCCCAGTTATATACATCCATTAGCTCTCATAGCCTCTTGTGATGTGTCACGTTTGACTCTTCCAGAAAAAGCCTTTTGTCTGTTTGTGATAGTCGTATTAAAGGTCTATGAATGTTTCTGAATTTTAATCAGCGTTATATAACCTTGTGTTGCACTTATACAGTTAATGTATTCTACAAACCCCACTTATTTTTGTGTCATCAGAGAGTGTGCATTATTGCTGGATTATGACATAAAAAGTGCCATTTTATCATAGTTCCCACCTGGTGGTAAATAATAAGAAATTATTAAATGCTTGCAACTGGGGCGATGGTGCTGATGATGGTTTTGAAGATGATAATGAAGATGAAGATTATAATACTGAGAAGTGCTTACGCTGAGTGTAATTTGAAAGCAATTATGTGACTCTAACCTTTTCAATCCAATTAGCACCCGGTGAAGGTATCGGCGACAGTGGTGGGGGCCCGGGCGTATCAAAACTTTAATCAGCGTTAATCAATCACGAGGAGGCAGGCTGGGCTGGACTCACACCCGGCCTGGCAAAGGTGTGATTCTCCTCCCTTCTCTGTCTCTGTCCAAGCTGTCCCTCCTCCCCTCCCTCGTCTCCTCTCCTCTCTTCTCTCTCCTCGGCCCTCCAGGTTTTACAGCACGCACTTCTCTCCTCTCTGTTCTCCTTTCTCTCTCCTACCTCCTCTCTCTCTCCTCCCCTCTCTCACCTCTTTTCGCTCTCCTCTCTCCTCAGCCCTCCAGATTTTGCAGCACACATACTGTATATGTATAAAAACAAGAACTATAGAATGTCTCTGTCACCTCCTCCACATACATGACCACATACACACACATACACAGTCATACTTAAAAACACACACACACACACATGCCATGCATACACACTGCCACTCACACACACACACACACACACACATACACACACACATACACATGCACACACCCACACTCCCACACACACACATGCACACACACGCGTGCTCACGCTCTTCTCCGGGTTTGCACAGGGCACAGCTTTCCAGCTGTTTCAACCGCAGCGGCGGCTAAAATTAGCCGATTATCTAATTGAAGAGAGGCAGGCAGGATACCAGTAATTACTGGCTGATTGGCAGTAAGGCCACAATTAACAGGTTTCAGCTCTTTTATTGAAAAAAGGAGAGGAATAAAAACCCAGAGTGGTTTCTTTACAAATCCCTGCAGTTGTTCTGGAGCTGCGAGCGCTAGCTGATTTAATCGTGCGGCTTCTCTCCATCTCGCCTGTCTGGACCTGCTGGCTAATGAAGGCGTGAGCCGCGGTGGGAGCCTGGCTCTGTGGAGCAGGCTGCAGGGGATGCTGGTGACACTCGCACACACAAACTGCAGCGCTCTGATAGGTTCTCCTGGGGGTACGGGAACAATCCCAGCATGCTCGTGGCTAGCTGTCTGCAGCGGGTTTGTCTGTGTCACTTTCTCGCGCCATCATTGCTCCCCCGCCTCAAAATGTCAGCCACATGGGTGACAGGATCTCCTCTTTCGCCCTCCTGTTGGGTGCCCTCTGTCCTGGTGGTGGACAGACATGCTCACTTCTGGGTGGAGGGATGATTCAGGAGTACGTACTGTAGGCATTTGTCCAGCTGATAAAAGACTTCCACCTGGATTCAATCGACATTCAACTTTGACTTACAATTATCATAATATAATAATAATAATAACAATAGATTGTATTTATATAGTGCCTTTCAACTCATGAACTCAAGGAGCCTTAAAGTGAAGTACAGTGAACTCACCTCAAGTGCCACCAATGCAAATCAAATTTAAGTGTTACTTTTTATCTTTGGTAACAGTAAGTTTGGCGAGTTCAGCGATCACAAAAAATTACCCTGCCAAACTTTGCAGGAGAAGGAAAAAACTAGCACTTTATAGCATTTCTTTTTAAACAAAGTTAAGGACAAATGTTTGATTGAATCCAGGCCTTTGTCTCATTGATGTTCTCTGAACCCTTGATGCTCATATTACTATTTCTTGCAACAATAAAATTAATCCTTTCATGTCTTTAAAAATTCCTTTGTATTTGATGGTGACATTTGCTTGTGTGTGTGTGTGTGTGTGTGTGTGTGCATGCATGCATGCGTGTATGCATGCATGTGCGTGTGTGTGTGTGTTTATTGGGGGAATGTGGTAGGATTGCAATGGTGTGCGAATCAGAATGTATTTCACAGGAACACACAGTTTTGCGATTCTTCTAGTGCTTAGCAGGCTGACTATGTTTAGGAATGGATCCAAGTACAAACCTCAGTCAGTAAAATACCTCTCCTCACTGGGCACAAGCTCCTTGATGTACACCATGTGGCTTGCAGTTTGACTGGCTTGTGGGCGAGAATATCAGAGTGTTTGTGTTTCAGCTGCAGTTTTGGTACAAGTGGAATATAATTTTAAAATATTGGCTAAATTATACATGCAAAGAAATAAGAAACTGATAAAATGAATGCAATGCAATGCTTAAAATGGGAAACAATCAAACCAAAAAATAAATAAAAATGAGCTGTGGAACTTGAGAAGAATTAAAAAGCTGGAAAAAATGAATAGCATGGATGATGGGTAAAATGTATTCCGTGCAGTCTACTTCCTATCTCTGCCCTTTATTCAGCAGTCACGGAAAAAGAACAGCTGAAATATTCTCATTATTATTAAATTCAATGGGACTGTATTTTCAGAAACCGCAAAGCCTGCAATTCCACTGCTCCACTGACGTTTCTGACATTTACCTTTATTTTGGGATCTGTTTTGAGCTCATTTCCCCCCCATTTTTGTCCCATTCCGGAAAGGCGGCTAACATTTAGATAGCAAGCTACCTCCATGAGAGCTTGAATTGGTGACACAAGAAAAAAGAGGATCAAATACTGAAACAGCTTTCCATAACGAGCCTCTGACATTATCCACAGCGTTGGTGCATCCGATCAGCCACTCGTCCGATATACTGCAGCCTGTTGATGTAAACCAGTAAACTAGTAAACCAGTAAACCATTACATCCTCAGGCTTTAAAAACATAGCTCTCATTCTCTGGGAAGCCTCATTCATAAGAATGGAGTTCTTTTTGTCTGTTATCATCAAGAAGGTGAATTGCTGATTGCCAATTACCAGAGTCATGGTGATGAATTGTCCCAGGTGATAAAGCTCTCTTTGTGTTGAGTGGCTGGTGACAAGAGACCAGTGACAGAATACAGGCTGCTGCTGGTCTAAAGATTCTAAGTGAGGTGTTATTAGACGCATACACATCTGGGACAGAACGTTCTCGCGGAAATGACATCAGCCGCTAAGCTTAGTTGAAGCGCGCCACATCTAAAGCTGTTACCAACTAGCACCTCCTGTAGTTCAAGGAGCAGAGAGAATGGAAAGGAAAGCAGGAGTTGAGTATCTGAGGTGGGTTCGAATTGGCCAATTTCAAACTTTTTTCTGTTAGCTTTGTGCTCACCACGAACGTTTGCAATCAACTGAACCGTTTGGAAATATATCGCGTGGAACAAAAATGACGTTGGATGGTGCTGGCTTGAGGGAGATGTGTTTGTTTTACGTTTAAGGCGAATGTTCATAAAATCCATTCAGGTTTCACCGTTCAAAGAAAGAGTTTGCCACGAACATTCTTGGCTGTTCGCCGAATTTGAACACACCTCTGGTGAGTCTAAAGAATCTGCGCTTTGCCGAACATCCTCAGTATTCCAAAGTTGGCAGTTGTATGCAAAATTTTGAAAAATAACTGTCAAACTGAACACTGCCCAGACAAGCCCAGGAAAAATCCGGATGCCTATTAGTATACCTTACCAACACATTTATCATTTGATAGCATACAAATGGATGATGATGTCTATTTATTTTTAGAGGTCCTCTTGGTGCTATTAAATTTAAGGGGGCTTTATAGTTGGCTGGTTAAAATTTGGGATCAGTGTGTGCGTGCAGCATTAGAGCTGCCCATGCTGGAGGCTCGCCCGGCTCAGGATCTATAGAGAGGTTGATCGATATTCACAGCGCCAGGCTGATGAATGATCCATCATTACTAGTGTTTGTTTTAAAATTGAAGACAAGCCTTTCGAGTCGCTCCCTTTACGAGGCTAATAAAATATTAACTGTGAAACCATAAAGTGAAGTGAGCTGGTGACACGGGGGACGGGCTGGGTTCTACAGCTCACAGATGTGCCACCAAGTCACTCCAGTCCCCCCTCGAACCCCTAAGCCTCCCTCCCTCCCTCACAAACCCCATAACCCCCCTCCTCCCACTGCCACCACCTGGAATTCATTCAAAGTGTGGGGGGGCAAGGAAGGGAATGGGGAGGCAAAATGCAAAGTAGATTGATGCATTCAAGCTAGTCTCCTCTGGCTGCGGTTCGATATCTTTTTTTCCAGGGATTCAACAGACGTTTTCAAGCTGAAGAAATTGAGCTTTGACTGTGTGGGTTTACTTTAATCGTCCATGTTTGCAAAGGCACAAAATAGTGTTAATGATAGCAAGCTAGATTACAGGCTAACATTAGCTAGCATTGTTACGCTAGCTAGCTAGCTAGCTCACAAAAAATAAAAACATTCACAGTGAGAATTTTTTATTCACTGTATGTACAGTATTTACATTCAAATTATGTGAGTATTAATTGTGATTGGATTAAAATATTAAAATGGCTACTGTGTGTTTAATCTTTTCACGTTTTTAGATTGTGATGCATTAGAGTAGTGTAGAATAGTTTGCGATCTCAAAATGCAGGATGGACAGTGTGTGACATTCCAAAAGTGCCACCAACTCCACCAATAGCCCCATCGCCATTTTATTGCCAAGAGAACATTACATTTAAGGGGATGCTTCTACTGAACGCTGAAAGGCCAAATTTACTAAGATGGTTGCAGTGCAAAGACGATCGCTGTTTTGTTGTGGATATTTTGCGGTCGTAAACAGCAACACATTAACGACCAATTTACAAAGACTACTTCTAGACTGAAATTAAAGAAATGACACGCCCTCATTCACAATTGGCGGCAGGATAAACCCATAAAAAGGGTCCAAAACAACGTGGCATGTTTAGGGAGGGTGAAAGAGAGAAAGGGAGAGAGAGAGTACTGAGTTTCTGAGCACAGTGGATGGGCCCAACACGCAGCCCAGCAGAGAGGGTTGGGTATTGACTGATTCACCGCTGGCTTTGTATGGGGCCCTTGCCAGCTCAGATGGAATAATCCAATTGGGAGTAATAGCAGTGTAGAGCAGTGTCAGACTGAGGCAGGATCAGGGTCACTGTGCTGTTTCCTATTAGAATGAGTGTTAGAAAATTACTAAATCCCATTTTCAATCTAAGATCCGACCCAAACAAGCAGCAAAGATGATAATCTCCCTGTCGCACCCTGTGTTCCTGCCCCCCCCCCCGACACGCTACCAGGTCCTGTAATCGAGTGCTTATTAAGATGGCGGGTTTAAGTCCACAATCCTGTTCTGGACAAGGAGTTCTCATCAGCTCCGCTCTCCCCGTTTTCCGCGATCTGTTAGCTTTTGCTGTTAGGACCAGCGGGCCGACTTTCCCTGACACACTGTCGACGCCTCGCTGTTCAGAGCCAACCAGAGCGGGGTTGTTCTTTGAGTGGCGTCCGACCGCAAAACACTCAGAACTCATGTCCACATCTGCGTCACACAGACTTGTGCTTTACACAAACGTCCTTTTACCGTAACAACAACAACAACAGATTTTTAAGTGCAAGAAATTGTGCCGTGCTGTTTTGCAGAACAGACGACAGACGACGACAAAAAAAAAACACAGAAGTGTAATCTTGGCGAGAGCCAGCTGCTCTTGTTATGGTTCCGAAGCTGGAGGAGTCGTTTGGCGAGCGGAGGTTGGATCAGCTTCGTGCTGAAAGCTGGGCTCAGTCCGTCTCTGCTTCGTGTACAGACGAGCACATGCACTCCAGATGGGCCGGAGGAGAGGAACCTGGCCCCCGCCAAAATCTCAGACACCCCCCTGAGCCCCCAAATAAAAAAAATACGATAAAAAATAATAATCTCTATGCTTTAAAAAAAAACTAAAAAACAAAGACACTTGCACTGGCTACAGCTTCTTGATGAATTCCACCATTACAGCATACTTCAAACAGCACTATTCAGTTCTGAGTTTATGTCTCTGGCGTGATACTGTTCTCATCATTTTAACTGGCTTGATGTGAGTTTCAGTCATATCATTGTTATGATTGTTCACTTGTTTGCAGACCCTTTGCAGGTCGACGTGTATTATATATTTTTTGAGTAATGTTATGTTTTATTCTCTTGTACATTTGGAGCTTGGGAATCTCTGCACAGCAGTCCAACTGCTTCTCCACCATGCCACACTGCAAGCCTCATCTGAGACTCAATCAAACAACGTTACAGGATGAAAAGCAACATTCTGAAGCGATGGATCTCCCTACCTGACTAATAATTTGCTTTGCCACTGCTCAGAACCTGAATAATCTACTGCCCAGAACATAAAGGTTCAGGATCATTTTACACAAAAGCAAATTACTGAGACACTAATTATCGAATTGAATGAATGTGCCGTTCTTCGGTTTGGTTTTCTGCGTGGTACTGATGGGCAAGATGAAGCACTCCAGTCTATCCATTGCCAAAACAACAGACGAAACTGCCTTTAAATAATTGCAAAAATATATCATATTCTGGACAAATATAGACCATACAGGCCCCCCATAGTAGCTTGTTAGACCCATCAAGAAATGTCAGTTTGAGGCCCTGATTAATCAAAGAGCGAATCTTTATTTATCTTATTAAGTGCGAGGGAGCGTGTGCCAGGACTCACTGCTGCTCTCACACACACTGAGTCCTTTGTAAGCGGGGGGGTGCAGGGGGGGGGACTGCGGCCGGCTTGTTGTTCAGAACACAGAAGGTTCCAGATGGATTACCGTGCTCTTTGGCTGCGCGTTACCTGGGAGTCGGACAGGGGCTCCGTAAGGGCCCCGACAAAGCCTCGGCAGTTCTGGGGTCCTCCTGAAACAAAGGCAGGATTGTAATGACCTGGTAATTGTCTTTGGTTTCACTGTTTCCACTTAGCTGCAATTACTCCCCCCACTTAAAATGACCTACATTTTTAAAACGAGCCCTGCCTGTTCCTTGAGCCTCCCATTACGACTGAGAAACAGAGAAGAGAGAAATAGGAAAATGTTACGGCGTTTGTCAGAAGAGATTACTCCGATTTTAAAATGTATTAGAGCGGTCTCTAGTGAACCACGCGACCGCAGGACGAGTTAACCGTTGTGCCCGGTCGCACTGCATGCTTATTTAGGAGCCTCAAACCGGAGGTTAAAAATTTGGTGGGGGGTGGGGGATTTACAGAAAGCCCCTTACGCTTTCATCTCAAACTGCTAAAGCAGTTTTCTCCGCAGGTGTAAAAGTGCCTCACACCTCTTGTGCCATCTTTTTCCGGCATCAGTTACAGTGTGTGAGATTCAGTTTCCTACAACCCAATTGGTTCTTGCAAGTTGTTGCCGGCGTCACGTTATAGGTCAGTGATTGAGTCGCCTTGAAATGCCACCTCTGATTGGAGCCTGATCTGCACAAGGTCATGATTTGTCATGAGGGAATAACTGACCGTTTGGCTTTATTAGCGAAGCGCATCACCAGCGTCAGCTGTGTTTGTGATCTTCCCACACTGCCAATGCCCTTCCTCGGGTTAGCTCATTTAGACTGCACAGTTCTTATCTCACTGTGTGGAATTAGTTAATCCTCTCTTAACCACAGACGCCGTCCCTGTTGAAAATGCTGATGGGCTGTTGAGTACGCCGGTAGCATATTTAAACACTCTGTCTCAGTGGAGCTGCTACAGAGTGACTGCTGCATAAATTTACACAGCGGAGTACTGACAGAGCATGTCATCTGCTTGTTTTTGTATATTTTTGTGCATGTGTGTGTGTGTGTGAGAGTATGAATTTGTGTCTGTGTGTTTGTATGTGTGTACATGTGTGTGTGTGTGTGTGGGTATGAATTTGTGTGTGTGCATAGTCCAGGTCAGTGTCAGAAAAACGCTGGCTCAGCCTATCACAGAGCACTATGAAGGCCAGGAAACAGAATTCATCAAAGAAACAAGGATTTGGTCACAATGGATCCATTTTGGAGAAAGTTAACTTTGTTCTTTGAATATTAAGGACCTCATTCTTGTCATGGTGATGACGACAACACGGCCAGGTTTCAGAAGAACCAAATTTTTCCATTATAGACGTGGAGTTGGCGAAGCGACGGATTTGATTGATATGCGTGCCATTTTATGAGCTGGGCGTGTGAGCGTGAGATTGATGCTTAGGCGTGAGTCTCATGCCTGATTTGAGGTCTCTGCAGGGTCTTTCGTGGACATCACAGGCTAGTAGTACGTGTTGCCACAGCCAAAAAGCACACGTCTGTTGAGGGTGTCACCATGAATTTGCCTTGGAATGCTAAAAACAAACGCTTGTAGGGAAATAATCTCTCATGGTCACCTAGATTTTGTCCTGTCATTTGGGGTCTGACTTTGGCTGTAACCAGGTTATGTGCACTGTCCCTTTGGCCGCGATTGGATCATTTTGTCCACGCAGCCGGATCGAGCAAAATATAATGTCCAGCCTCCGACATACCTATGGCACAAAGCCATTGTTATGTCAATAAGCGAGGTCATATTCGCCCTCTTCTATATTCCTCTTTCTTCTTCTTACAACAAGTGCATTTATACATGGTAAGATTAATCATGGTTAGTACAAGAGATCAGTGTAGTAACACTGCAACTGTTTGGCAGCTGCGCACCATACCTGTAACACATTTTTAAACATGTAATGGGGTTGATGGCAGTTAATTCATGAATAGAATCAGTGGTAGTGGAGTCTGAAGAGGTGAGTTTTTAGTCTCTTGTGGAAGATGGCCAGTGATTCTGCGGTTCTGACCAAGTTCGGAAGATCATTCCACCACCGGGGGGTCAGGACAGAGAAGAGGCAAGACCGGGCGCCCGAAGGGACGGAACAGTCAGTTTGCCAGAGTAGGTGTAGCAGAGGGGTCTGGCTGGGGTGTAGGGTGTGATGAGGTAAGGGGGAGCAGTTCCCCTTGTGGTCTGATATGCCACCACCGGTGGTTTAAATTTGATATGTGCTGCAATAGGGAGCCAGTGCAGTGTGGTGAGTAGCGAAGTGACATGTGTGAACTTGGGTTGGTTGAAAACTAGGTGTGCGGCGGCATTCTGCACTAGTCACAGTGGCTTTATAGCACAGGCCGGTAAGCCTGCCAGCAAGGAATTGCAGTAGTCCAGACATGAGATTACCAAAGCCTGGACCAGGAGGTGAGTGGCCTCTTGGGTGAAGAACAGGCGAATTCTCTGGATGTTGTGGAGGGAGAATTGGCAGGTCTGGGGGATCACTGCAATGAGCCCTGAGAAGCACAGTTGGTTGTCCAGGGTCACTCCAAGGTTCCTGGCAGACCAGGATGGAGACACTATGGAGCCTTCCATGGCGTTTGAGGCATCGATCATCAGGGAGTTCTTTGCTAGGAAGAAGAGCAGCTCCAAGCAGAGATGCCTGCCAGGAATGCAGAGATACGCACGGGACCTGGGTTTCAGAAGGAGAGAAGGAGAGAAAGAGTTGAGTGTCATCAGCATAACAGTGACTAGCACAGTCACTAAAGCATATTGCTCGGGATCGGTCAATCAAACCGACAGCAAAAAAGACATTTAATCAATACACCCGTATATTTTATTTGTCCAAAATCACACATGGATAAACAGACTGCAATGTCTCTCTTGACACTGACTAATTTTCGGAAAGGACCAATGCGCAGACGTCTCCGGATCAACGACCAAAAAAAAAGAAAAAAAGGTCTGCCCTAAATGTTGAGGTGGAATTTGCCCTCAGGAAGGCAGGCATTGGGACAATTTCCTGATGCTTCCCTCTCCAAATAAACATAGTGGAGGGGAACCCCCTTATCCTGGGGGTGTCCACCTGCTGGGGTGAAGGGTAGCTGCATCGCCCCGCTCCACAAAGCTGGCCTTGTGTGAGATAAGCGGCGGCAGCAGGAAGTCCCGCCAGCTCTATTTTCACAATCAGACTGAATTTGTTTTCTTTAGGCCTCAGAACCAGGGCCTATTAGGATGGCTGCACCCGGGTGGGGGGATACTGCAGCTCAACAAGGGGAGACCTTTAGTTTAGGGGGTTCCCAGAATGCTCTCTTTTTTTAAATGACATCATTTATTTGCTTTGCAGATATGCTGGGCTCTCGGCGTGACCTGGTGCAGGGCCTGTCAGAGTTTCCTGGAGCGGAGGGGGGGCTCAGTGAGGTTCGGCCCCTCGGCTCCAGCTCTGCAGCCGACCCCCGCGCCGTGCGGCTGCCCCCCCATCAAACCGCTAACCTTCGGGACCTTCACTTCTCTTGTGAATCCAGTTCTGAATTCTTTGCATTTTGCCTTTTTCTCTTGTCTGCTTCTTCGTGACTCCTATCTTTTCTTATTTACCCCCCCCCCCCCGTCTGAGGTTCCAGTTGAACTGCAGTGCATTGTGGGTATTTACTGGACACTCCATCATCTTTATCCTGCAGTCAAGCTTGGCACTGGGGCAGAATTAGACTTTTGTCATTATTATCAATGTGTTTCAGAGGTTTTGTAGCAGCCTCCAAGTACCCCCTTCCTGCTGTCTAATATGCCTTTTTTATCAGTTTTTTTCCTTTCTTTGGAAATAACTTTGCAGTAAAATGTTATGGGCTTCTACAAGGGAAAAAAGCCACAGATAAAATATACCCAATGTTAAAAGAATGTTTTCCTGGTAGAGAGCATTCTAAAAATGACACTTAAATTTAATTAGAAGCAGTTGGGAGAGCTACTCTCAGTAGAGAGTAGGGAGGCCCTATCTATCTTAGTTTTTTCCCTCTCAAACGTTTGAACAATGCAGGGGCCTTCCCCCTGGCTAATGCATAACGTTATGTCAGCATTGCAGAGAGGTTACTGCTGTGTTACGGTAGAGCTGTGAGAACACTAAGGGCTGCTAGGGCTTTCCGCAGACTTAGGCACAGATTCTATAGACGCACCAGATACTCAGCTAACATTTAAAGTTCTGTCTCCCATTGAAGTCAAAACATTCCAATTTGATGCATCTTCTGAAAATTCATTAAGGGCGTGACCCAGCACAGCACTGCACCAGTGGATGTTCCGTACTGTAATATAGCAGCAGAAACTCCTGTTACCGACCGGAACCTGCTGTAGTTAAGAAGCAGAGAGGATGGAGGGGACACAGGAACTGAGTATCTGGTGGGTCTATGGAACCTGTGAGATGGGTGATTTGGGGGACACCAGTCATGCGCAATGTATCAGATGAGATGAGATTTTACTGCTTTCTACACACTCCAGTGAAAAATGGGGTCATATTGGAGAGAATAATGGGCTACTTTTAAAAAGATTTTTCCCTTACAAAAGTTTAGTATCTATGGCTGGAAAAAAATGTTATCTGGTAATTTAGCATTTACAGTGAAATGGCTGTGGTATTGTAGTGCATTTCCATTTACTTATAAATGTAAATGTAATTGTAATTATTATAAAGGTACTTATTAAATGTATTTTGTCTCTAATATGGGAGTCAATCATAATAATAATAATAATAATCATCATCATCATCATCATATTAATCATAATAATAGATTACTATCTTACCATTTTACAGGCATTTAGCATATTCCTTTAATGCAGTGTTAAAAAACGCACAAGGTTTTTGTAGTGATGGTGGAGGAGAGGGAAGTGGAGGTGACAGTAATAGTGATTACAATCACTAATCTAAAGTGATATTTCATGATGATATTAAATGCATTTACTGTATATAGGATACAGGCCTGTAATAGCATAGTCAATGTACAGTATTTTTCTGGGATGGAGAAGTCTTCTAACATCATGTGGCCGGGACCTGGGAAGAAACATCACACTGCTGATATTTTTAGCAGTGAAACGTACCGCTTGGGAGAAGATGTTATTGGTGCCAAGTCAGGCCTATATCCAGAACACTTCAGGCATTGTGCAGAGCCGAATGTGTACCTGTGTGAGACTGCAGGGCCCTAACCACGAATGTTCTGTGTCCGATGTGGGCCAACTACCCCGCCAGCTACCCCCCCCCCCCCTCCTCATCCCAATGGACAAGGTGCGAGAGGAACCGGGAACAGAAGACAGGGGAGTGTGACAAGATCTCAAACCGGGGAGGAGAGCTGTGTGAACCCTGCCCCCCACCCCTTCACTGCCCCCACACAGTATTCTAAATGCATTGCCTCAATTCTGCCTCATTTATTTCAAGTTTGGCAACGTCGGTGGCACTCCTCATTTATTTCAAGTTTGGCACAGTCAGTGGCACTTCCAAACCGCTATGTACCGATTATTTAATACTGTTTTCTCTTCGGGCCGGCTTTATTATTTTTTCTGTGCCGTTCGGTGTGTCTTGGCACGGCGGAGCCGGCTCCAAGCCAGCGCAGGGGTTTGTGGGCTCCCCGGAGACCCTGACTCCACAGAAACAGGAAATAGTCATAGTATTGCATGGCTTTTCCTTCTCGCTCCTATCTATGGCCCTTTCTTAAATAAAAATAATACACGTGCAAGTCGTGAAACACTCGCCCGAATCTATGTTTTTTCTTGTCAGCCGTGCGAAACATTGAGGACGAAAACTTCTGGACAGGTTACATTGAGAGGGAATGTTTTTGCTATTATTAGGGGTAGTAACTGAGGTAACAGCGACTTCGCTGATGAGGTAAGCAGACCTCAGGATTGAACGATTTTTAATGGTGGCTCTTCTGGGTCCCCACTTATGTAATTTTGTGTTCCAATGTGCCGGTCGAATCTCAATAGTTCCTATTCAAGCTTATTGTTTACACTACTCGGAAAAAACTAAATTTTTGGAAATGCTATCACAAATCCATGCATATATACAGAAAGGTAGAAATATGTGTAATATTTTAAGGCTTTTTATGATTTTGGTTCTCATATTTACATAGCAATTTTTGTATGCTCTTCAGTATGATCTGATAATAAGTGTAGCTAAGTATGAAATGTTTGTATATGCATATGTTTATGTGGTTAAAAGTGAATGATTGCTAACTAATTATCTGCTGTCAATTATCTGTTGCCTGTTATGAAAAATGGTTTAATAAATATCAAAAGTGGTTTAATAATTGGACTAGCCAGTTTCACTAAATTGCCATCCAACTAGCCAGCTTCAGATTGAAGTCATAACATAACATAACATAAGGGGAAGACGAGAACAGGCCATTCAGCCCAACACTGCTCGTCCATTCCTACCACTAATCTGCTCACAATGCTTAGTTTACCCAAAGGCTAGAGTGTCATAGCTGACACACCTATCTAACTCGCTAACTATAATAATCTCAATTGATACTTTATATTTTCCTAATGTGAAATGAGCTTGCCAATGAGCAAATGTATAACGCATCATACGATTAGATGAGGAACTATTTGAATCTCCATAAAACATATGGCACAGTTAACTAATCAGAAAATGTCCGCTGTTGGGGACTCTATTCATGTGCAGCTCTGATCGATACCACCCCTATCCCCCGCCACTGCATGTACATCATTAGTAAATCCCGCCTTGTGATCTAATGGGCTGTCTATGGGCAGTGAGCTCTGATGTGTTTTCCCTCCACGGCAGTATTTTAACACACTGCAGTGTTGAGTTCTTCCACAGGATTAACTAAGGGGACCATTCAACACCTTCGGGACTGCAGATTACTATCCTGGGCTACCCTTGTTTGCTCTTTGTATTAGTTAGCTATTAGTTCAGCCTGATGCAAGATCAACTTGAGGTGCTGTGTGTGTGTGCATGTATGCGCGCGTGTGTGTGTGTGTGTGTGAGACAGACGAGGATGGAGTATTGACTTTATGTGACCACACACACACACACACGCAGACACACATTGTCTCAAAAAATCTTATAACTGTGTTAGAACAGAACATTTAAATATGGTTTAAAAAGATAGCTGTACATTTCTGCCAGACAGCCAAACTCACATGAAGGGAAATTGCCTAAGCTATTGAATAGTTTTACATCAGTCAGGGTTTCACCCTGTCAGCCAGTTCACAAAACTCCAAAAATGCATGGTTGCACTGCTGAAAGTACTGGAACAGAGCTGTGCTGAAAAGATATCTTTCGACGGAAACAGGAAAATGGGTGAATGTATGTGATGCAGACTTTTTAGCGCTACTACCTGCCTCCAGAACTCCACGCTCCAGAACATAGACCTAACGGGGGGAACATGTCCCCACAATGTCAAAACAGTCATATCTGCCCCCTGAATAATATAAAACATTATACCCCCCCAATATTTAAGATGTGGTTACGGCCTTGCTCCAGAACGAGGGACTCTTCAGCGCTGCTACCTGCCTATCCACCACTTTCCCGAGAGAGACAATGGGTGTCGCCATGACTAGCCTCAAAGGCAAGTTTCAAGCTAAATGTAGCTAACTTTTGGAATTCTCGCTGGATAGATGTCTTCGGGCTCAACATGCGCCGTTCACTCCAGAAAATGTGCAGATTTTATTAATGGAATTTTCTTTTTCACAATCAGACTTGCAAAACATGTCCGGCACCCTTTCCACTAACCGGTCTCTGCATTCTGGACCTGAATCAAGAAAAATAATTGTATCTTTATATTATTAAAAGCCTGGACAAATACATAAATAAGTCATTACAAAAGTATGGTATGTCTATTGTTTTCAGAGTTTGACAGAATTTGTATAGACTGCATGGAAATGGTTATGCTTCACTCACCTAGCTTTTGCTACTTAGACATGCTGACGTTAACTAATCCTGTTACTTAGCTCTAAGCAAAACCTGTAATATCAGGTTTTATTTAGCGCTAATTATAACCTTGGTGCTAGTAAGCTGCAATAGAGCTCTCTCTTCGAGAAAGCTGCAGGAATATCAGTGATGTTGTGTTGTCCTGGTTTGGACGCTCCTACAGCTCCCCCAAAGAGAGAGCTCTATTGCAGCTATGTGCTAGTGACGCTTTTTATGGTTAATACAATTGCGCTACTCTAATACATACAGTATATCCCTACATTCCAGATAATAGCTGCTGCATGGCTACAGGACTTCCCATGTTACCTAGCTCTGAACAGAACCTGTAAGTTTTGCTCACGCCACTGGCTCTCATCATTACCAAAGCCAGTTTTGGTTTGTTGGTACTCTGGCTAGGCTCAACCTCAGCTTTTAAGAAAGTAAACTAGCTGTCTTTTTTGCACAATAATTTACAGATCTTATTGCTATGTAGATAATTATAAACCTCTGTGCTTTTGTAATTTCTAAGTTCCTCGCCATCAATGTTCTCATCAATGTTTGGCAATGTCAACATAGCTAACATCGGGCCATTGTTTCATATCGTCTACCCATTCCATTAGGGTAGACAGATGGGACACTTTCACGGTATTGTTCCCAGTACTTGTTAGATAATCCGATCCGTGTAACCATCTGCAAAATTTGGCCATTTTAAACTATTTTCGTCATCATATACACCAGGCTACACACACAGTGGAGCGGATATCAGATACGCCACTATGAATCATGGGAAAGGTCAGAGTTCAGGAAAGTGGTCAATAGAAGGCTCCAGAATGAGGGACTCTTTACTGTGCTTACCTGCCTGTAGAAGGCTCCAGAACAAGGGACTCTTCACTGCTCTTACCTGCCTGTAGAAGGCTCCGGAACGAGGGACCCCGCCACAGGTGAACCCAGACACCTCTCTCTCTGTTTACGAGCCGCCCTCCAGCGAGGCTCCTACACGTGGTAAAGCATTTGTGTTTTATGCAGCATCGGTGGAGTCGCTAAGCGTACCCCATGGACACGGCAAGGTTTTTATAGTTAACCAAAGGATAAAACCACAATTGAGTAAAAAAGAAAGATATTTTCTGCTCTGACTTCATCACAGCCCTGGTGTGGTCTGCTTTTCTGAGCTTTTGTTTCCCTGAAAAGACGGGTTCTTCCCCCCTCGTCTGTGCTCTAATGTAACTCCCATCTGTGGCTCACACTCCTCATCTCCTTCTCTTTCCCTTTTGTCTTTGTTCCATGAGGTTTTTCAAACCGATTTTCTTTTTTTTTACTTTCCCATCATAAAATACATATTTCTTGGTCGGATATAATGTCTTCAAGAACCTTGCATGTAAACTATTACCACAAAGCCATAACTCCTCTTGAAATCTTAAAGCAGCAGCAATGTGTTTCACTATGTGAAAATAGTAAGATATCCCATTGGCGGTAATACTTATGCATGTACTTTAACATTGTCGTTGCAAGGCGGTAACATTCCTACAAATGTATTAGTGACATATTATTTGAAGGGGAATACCATGTACTGTTCAGTATATTCATATTCATATTTATAGATATTCATAAATATTCATTTGCATATATAATGACTACCAAAAATCATAATCAAGCGGCTGATAGGATGAAGCCCAGGGGGCACGTGCAGATTGCTATTCCCCTCATTCCAGAGCCCCACACTGCAGTCACTGGTGTAACTGGTCCTTTGCCTAACTAATGTCTAAATATGGAGGCTTGCATGACTATCTCCCCTCTGGAATAAGACAATCCATCCATTTAATTCATAGCATGTGTTGTTCATAACAACTTGCATATGTCTTGTTATGTGTATATGCGTGTGTCGCAAACATACACACACACACACACACATGCATACAAACACTCACGTACGCATGCTTGCACGCATACACACACTCACAAACCAGGCCATGCTAACCATAAATTGATTAAAAAAAGACAAGTGCACCCAGCAGACGCTGAAACGAAAGACCCTCCAAAGCGGTAGCAGGAGAGGCAGCTGTTGGCCCATGCCAAACAAGGGATGTGAAGCAGGCAGGCTTAGGAGCACCATGCCAGAGAACCGACTGGAAGAGTTCCTGTGATAAGTAACCGTGAAACCAAAATGGCTGTTTCCCTTTCGGGAAGCCACAGGAGCAGTCCTGTCATGGCAGCCCTGCTGAATCGTCTCAGTGGCCCACAGACTGAGGCCGAGCTGAGCCAGGCAACGGAGCCGGAAGGGGCTCCGACAGGGAGGGAGGCCCAAGGATACACAGCCCTGGGCCAGCCATATGTAGCACTGTGGCTCCAGGCTGAGCCACGACCGCCAGGCCGCGCTCACCCGCACACATGAGGTTGTGCTACGAAGGGGCATCGCATCTATGTATTCATTTGTTTGTTTGCAAAAACTTTGTTGAAATTTTTCAATATTCAAAAGTTATGAATGTCTTCCAAGAAACTCCAAAACAAAAAAACTAAAAACAACACAGGAATGTGAATTTCAAAGCCCAATGCCTATCATTGTGAATCAGATGCAATGAACAACATGATTAGGGAGGTGAATGGTGAGTTGGTATGGAATGAATGGTACAGAAAATGAAGAAATAGACCTTCAAACTCGCCACCCAGTTTAATATTAAAATATTAATGGCAGAGAAGAGAGTTACAATGCCACTTAAGGTTAATGTAATAACTGTAGGTCATTACGGGAACATAGATAGATTATTTCCCTGGGAAGATCCTATTAATAGCTCATTAGCTTTCTTCAGTATCTGAATACCTACTGTAGTCAGCTAAAATAATGCAAATATTCTGTCTTGTGTCTTTGTGACTAAATCTGCATTTACATTATTCTTAAATGGCAGTTCAAACATTTGGAAATTAAAATAATTTTTGCATGGCTGTTTTATTAGGGAAATTAGATATTGAATAAACTTGCTAAAAAAAAATGCATGGGACTGCTGTGATATTATGCACTATATTCCAAATATACATATAACAGGACTAAGGCAAGCGAAGTCAATTATAGAGATGACTCTATAATTGAGATCATATTTGTGTCTCCCAGTCAAAAGGAAACTCAGTCTCAGGTCAATTAAGAGCCCTAGGGCTTAATTCATGTACTGTAGGTTCATTTTCCTTCCTTGAAAAATGTGGATATTTACAAGGAATTTATGAGAAAACCACTGTTTGTCGTAAAGAACCAGTAATGGAATAGATTGTAATTAGAAGAACTAAGAGTAGTTTGGAGTGATCACACAATTTATGTAACATACCCTTAAATGGATTCCCACATATGCCGTAATTAGCATTTGTTTGCATCTACAATAATTGAAATGATTAGATCATTTTCCTGTTTTTCTTCTTATGAAACACACAATTAACAATGTAAAAAATACTGCTGTCAGTGTTTCATTGTGATTGATAGAACCCCACGTACATATTATTTGAAATTTTCATTTATGATATTTTCCAGCTTCGTTGTGCATAATCTTTACCTATCAATGGCTGAAAAAAGGGAAACATACCATAAACATACATTATACACTAAATCCTAAATATACACTAATCCTATTTGCAGTACCATAGTGTTACTACTGGATATTTAGACGCATCACACTGAGACCAAGCTGGGATTTCTATTGGATTTCCATTGACTAATTTGTCACATCAGCTAGCAGCCAGTATAAAAGTGCAGTTCTGAATTTGAACAATTATGCTATTGTACGTATGCGGTCAGGAGAGTATAGAATGAATCGTGAATACAGTTTTGCTTTCTGATGTTCTGTGGCCTTCTCCCATCACAAGTTTAGCCCTTTCTAATCTTTATTCTTATTCTAAAATTATTTCCCCAGTTGGACCACCGCCGGTGTCTTTTTCCCACATTACGGTGTAGGAAACGTCATGTCATATTTTCTTTACATCATCGTTTTTTTTTTTTTTTCATTACATCATCTACTGTTTGTTTTATTGTGCCTAATGAATTAATTTATTTCCTGATGTCACTCCAAACAATTATCTTCTCCTTTGGTTTTGTTTTCCTATACAGGCAGTCCCCGGGTTACGAACGAGATCCGTTCTTTTTTTTTTTTTTTACATTTAAGTCTGTCTTTAAGTCGAATTTGTATGTAAGTCGGAACAGGTACATACAGTTCTTATTAATCGTCACTTAGTCAAATGTTTGTCTTAGTACAGTATTTATTTGACCTTTATGTGTATATGAAACACTTAAGAACATCTTAAACATAACATTCAGTACATAATAATACTGTAATATTCATAATAATAAAAGTAACTATGTACATACAGTACTGTACTGTAAAAAAAAACATTAAAGAAAGGCTTCGAGCCTTTTCTTGCACTAAAGAAAGGCTAATAGGCATATTACGCTGATTTTGGTCTTCTATCCAAATTATCAATAGCCTTTCCATTTCAATAATTAAACCACTGCGTTGCTTGGTAATAATCGTGGCATTCATCGGGGCATGGCCTTTCACATGCTCCATTATTCTCCCTTTGTCTTTTAAAATAGTTTTTTAAAAACTGATCATTGACTGGCTGTAGCCTAATGCTTTCCCAATGGCTGATGGCGTTTCAACTCTCTCTGATCTCTTTATTATTTCAACTTTACTTTCCATGGTGATTGTTTTCATTTTCTTTGATGCATCACCAGAACTTGCATCGGATTTATGATTTGGAGCATTGTTGTAAGGGTAAGAGAAAGAGAAAAACGGGACTGTGATCTTACTTAAAATAACGGACGGTGATCTCTGTTCCTTGAGCCGACGAACCGCTGAAACCACACAATGTTTTCATGAGCATCACAAAGTAGTGCGTGCGTTTGTTATTATGACCCATTGTATTTAACTCAATTTTTTGGGAAATTTTTATTTTACACCATTTTTATGGGTGTATCCTAGCGCAAAATGCAAATGAGGGCATTTCATTTCTTTGATTGCGTAGTTAGAACCTTAGTCTTAGTAAATTGGTCGTTAATGTGTTGCTCTTCGCGACAAATAGCCGCAAAAAATAGCCACAACAAAATAGTGACTGTCTTTGCGCTGTGACTATCGTAGTAAATCTGGCCCTGAGACATTGAAAATGAATTTCTAAAACCTCCCAAATCCTGACACAAGCCCTTATGACAGGTATCTCAATCACATAGGGAGGGGATTCAATTTCCACCTTTCCTACACTGGATCCAGGAATCACAGAAGCAGGAAAGTGAATTTTAATTTGGAGTGACTCCAGAGGCAAACTACAGTGTCAAATATAAACAGGAGATTTGAACGCAGGCACTGCGGTCTCACAGTGAATTGAGGTAAACAGAAGGTCACTTCAGAAGTATATTTACCAAAAAAAACCAAAAAACGCAATCCATAATTTCTTCATCCATTTTTAATTGTTTCTTTCATTCATAACTAAGGCAGGGTCCTGAAGTCATGTGGCCTGCTTCTTTTCTCCTGTCTCACCTTACAAAACCTTGGCATTCTGTCTGCAAACATGACCCCCCCACCACCTCCCCCCGACCACCAAAGCCATCCATCTTTGTACGTTTCCGACAAAACCACACCAGGCATCAACACTATCGGGAAAGAGATTCAACAGATTCAACGGATTCATGCTTTTGCTTTCTTTCCAGGCAAAACCAAGAAAGAAAGACAGACATTTTGAACGGTGAATTAGAATTTTTTTGTATCCTCAACCCCCCCACACACACAAATACATCCTGTATATAAATCATAAAGCTCTCTGAACAAAACTAAATGCTGCATGCGCTTCAATTCTGGCCATTCAATGCACATTCAAACAATACTGGCATCATGTGTACCGTGATTTGATTGTTTTGTGAAAGCAATTTTCTATGAAAATGTCAAAAATGAACTAGATTAATGAACAAAATAACCCATATAGTTGAAAGAAAAATAGCTTGTATACTGTATATGTAGAATTTATTTTGAAATACAAAAAAAACATTATGCTCAGCAATACTGTCTTTAATTACCATTGCTCTTCGTTAAAAGTGGCTTTTAAGCATGTAAGAATGAAACAAGTGTATTTCGGAATCTGACGTGTATTGGCGCATATGTGATTGGTGAGTAACTGATGCTGACGGGACAGTGGAGGGCCACAGGAAGTGCATGGGTCCAACTTCCTGAAAGGGCTGCCACTTCCTGTAGTGTTCCCAATAGATCAGGAGCATGGTGTTTGTGAACTCACCACCCCGCCCCCCCTCTCCAGCACACACCACATGCTTGGAATCCAAGGTCCATTTCAGACATTCCAAATACTTCACACCAAGTACCAGAATGCAGCCCAATCCGCCGGGGTTAGTTCCCTACCTATTCCTGAATCACACACGAGTAGTGAGTGGGCTCATCGGCCGTGCAGTGGGGGTCCTCCGTTCTTCTTCTGAGCAGAGAAGGAACATCTTGTTTTCTTTTTCCATGGTTTCCTAGAAGCAACAGTGTGCAACGCTTGGCAACGAATGGATACATTTCTTTCCTTTTTTCCCCCTCCTCCTTGTGGCCAGAAACAAATACCAGCAGCTTTAAAAACAAGCAGAGGGGTAAATCAGCCCGGTGCCACACACAGCACTGTCTGCGGGGGTGATTTCATATCAAATGGTAAAACGCGCCATTCGTCAACTGCGACAAAATGGGCTTCTGCACTTGTGCATATCTGTGCTGACAGAGTCAGCAAATAAATATGGGGGAAAAGATCAATTTTACATTATGGGAAAGAAGTGATATTCTAGATTCTAAAGGACAAACTGTGATGTTCATGTATCCCGGCAACCATGTTTAATTCAAAGTGATTTTTTATATTGTGCAGAGGTAGATTCTGTTCAGTTTTAAGTGTCGGCAAATTTTATTGTTTGTCTCACAAATTCTTCTTAATTGAGAAAATTTGTCTGCACAAAAGTACCGGGAAATGAAGGAACACATGTCGATGCCCCTCATTCAAAAATGAAGTATGAATATGTATGATACATTTATGTTAAAAAGTTGTAGTAATAGAAAGCCTTTAAGGCAGTAGGGGGGAGTATTGGGGTACACCGAACATGTGGAAGGGCCCATTCCCTGTGCTACAGCGGATGAGCGACTCATGGTTCTGATCGCGCTGTTTCAGTAATACCACTGATAGATACTCAGCTCCTGCGTTCCTTCTGTCCTCTCTGTTTCTTAACTACAGGAGGTTCCGGTTGGTAACAGGAGTTTCGGCTGCTATACTACAGTACAGAACGTCCACTGCCGCAGTACTGTCCTTGGTCGCACCCCTTAATTAATTTTCAGAAGATTGCAATGCTTCCTCTTCCACCAGCGTTAAGGAGACAATACTTTCAACATCAAGAATACGGAGCTGAGTATCTGGTGAGTCTAAAGTATCTGTGGAAATACGTGTTTCTGCCGCGATCTCTCACACCCTTTATGCATGGCGATTACGTAATGTGACCTGGAGGGGCGCCAGTGAGCGCAGGAGCCCCAGAGTGGGACCGCCCCCAGGGCCTGTCGGCTCCGTTCCTGGCCTCTCCTCGGACCCCGCCAAAATGTTTATTTATAACTCCCCCTGTCTGCAGGTGGCGTTGCCAATCCAAACACAGGATGGCTTTTCCTACGGCTACATGGAGCACCATTTCAGAAATAAAAAGACCCTTATTTCACCCCCCCCCCCGCTCACCTCACTCTGTCTCCCCCTCTCGATCTCTCTCTACCTCTTTCCCCGTCTTGCCCACTCTCCCTCCCTCCCCTCTCTCTCTCTCCCTCTCTCCCTCTCTCTCTCTCTCCCTCTCTCTCTCTCCCTCCCTCCCTCCCCTCCCTCCCTCCCTCCCTCTCTCTCTCCCTCCCTCTCTCTCTCTCCCTCCCTCTCTCTCTCTCCCTCTCTCCCTCCCTCCTCTCTCTCTCTCTCTCTCTCTCTCTCTCTCTCTCTCTCTCTTTTTTTTTCTGAGGTGGGCCCAGGGTCACTCAGTCCAGGGCAGGCTGTAAAATGAGTTTCAGAGCAGTGGGCAGTCTGGCTCCCATGATACATGGCACACACAGCTGGCGGGCTGTTTCTTTATTTTTTTTTGTCGACCCTAGGATATTTGACCCCTTGAATATCCCCCCTCCATTCCCTCGCGCCTCAAACGCCCGCCCCTTCGTGTACCCCCAGAGAGAGGCCGGGAGGAGGTCCTGTTTGTTTCTCAGGGGTCGCTGGGGGGAATAATGGTGGTTAAACACGCCAGGGCCTGTAGGCCTCACCCTCGGCCTTCGCCGGGAGGTCAGACGCACCGCTGACCCCGCCCTGGAAAAACACAGCGGTGAACCCCGGCTCTGCCGAATTAGCTGGCGCGAGGTCATTTTTTGCAATCAGGAAAAAATGACAATTGTTCCCCCCCCAGCAGAGGGTTTTCAAAACAGGTTGTAGGCGAGGCGGGTGACACACGGGCACAGGAAGAGGAGCCTAGGGCGATCCATACGTCTTGAGGCCCCTGCCGTGTAGGGCCCCTCATACACGCATGCTCACCACGTGCACAGCGGTAGCACGCTCCATGTAAGAGCAGTCTTGTATACCACGTGTGTGTGCATTCAGGTGTTTGTATGTGTGTGTTTGGACTAGGTGTGTGTTTGGACTAGGTGTGTGTGTGTGTGTGTATGTGTACATGTTCATGTGTATGTATGCGTGCGTGTTTGTTTGTTTGTATGTGTGTGTCCAGGTGTTTGTGAGTGTGTGTTGGTGAGTGTGTGTGCATGTGTGTGTGTGTGTGTGTGTTTGTTTGTGTGTGTGTTTATGTGTGCATTCAGGTGTTTGTATGTGTGTGTGTTCATGTGCGTGTATGCGTGCGTGTTTGTTTGTTTGTATGTGTGTGTCCAGGTGTTTGTGAGTGTGTGTTGGTGAGTGTGTGTGCATGTGTGTGTGTGTGTGTGTGAGTGTGTGTGTCTGTACACACTCATGGTATTCGGTGCTTTACCTCACTCACTTTGTTTGTGTGACGTAATTCCGGCGCCCTCACAGGTGACCTCACAGGTTCGTTTCTGTGGTGCGGCATGACGTGTGCACCCCTCCCATCCCCACGCGTTCTGCCTCTGGGGGGTGGGGGAAGGGGGTGGGACCATTCCTCTCCTGCGGTCTGAGACACACCTCTGGGGACCGTAAAATGCAGATCAGCCACAACAAAATTGAAATGTATACTGTATTATTTCCCCTCGATAAATGATGAAGCCCGTGTCTGATAAATAATAGATGTCGCGTCAAATATTTATACACATAAAAGGAGGCGGGGGGGGAACATGGGGATAGAGTCGCACATTTTCTCTTTTCTCTTTTCCTTTTCGTTCTTTTTTACATGCAACAATATAAATAATAAAACAATAGAAAACAAAATCCCAGCGGTCCAATTAATTTCTCCAGTCCAAAGGAAGGGATGATGAGCTTCTTATGACGTGGGCACGAAGACGCTGGCGGACTGAGGAAGCAGCGGGCGGCTTTGATATCCGCGCGAGTGGGGCGCAGCCGGAACGCCACTGTCACACTCTCTTAGCGCTCGCGGTTTGGGGCGTGGTGCTTTCGCGGTACAGCATGTTCGTCTCAGTCATCTCCTGGACTCTCAAGCCCGGTTTTAATTTGCTGTCCTGTGGTAGCGTCTGCCAGATCCACGATGGATCAAAGCTGCTTCAAAGTCGCGGTTACCAGCAGTGTGAAGCCAGTTGTCAGCTACACCTCCAACTCAAACTCAAAGGAGCTCATTACTGTTTGGAAGTGAGGCTGAAATGTTTTATGTTCAGATTAATGGCCGGTTGGAAGTTACCCAGGGTACTTTGCAAGGACAAGGACATTTTGCCCGTCCCGTGCTTAATTTATTCAACACACTTATTTATTTCAAGGCAATAATAATAGTAATAATAATAGCCACAAGTGACAATGAACGAATGAATGAATAATTGCTTATTGGATGAATGGTTGAAAGAAATAAGTACAACCTCAGGAAGGCATTAACAAGAAGGTAAACCATTGTATTGTTTATTGCTCATTGCAATGCAAGTCCCATGATCATAGGTCAAACAGACCCTGAGATATGATTGTTTCAAAATTGCTTTTTTTGTCTGTTGATGGCACTATACATTACATTACATTACATTACAGGCATTTGGCAGACGCTCTTATCCAGAGTGACGTACAACAAAATGTTAACCGTAGTCAAGAACAGTTTAGCTGAAAGCCACCCTAGCGGGAAGTACAGTTCCAGGTGCTAGGAGCAACCACATAGTTAAACTAGGACCCTGTAGGTAAATCTGTAGCCACAATTCAAAGGCAGCAATAAAACAAACAGAGCGGAAAATATCGGGGAAATAATGTCTAAACCTAATACAATACATAAACAAGTAGACAAGAGTGTAATATTAAGCAGCTACATCCCTAAGTTACAAAACCGGACTACAGGGAGAGGTGCACCCTGAAGAGGTGAGTCTTCAGTCGTCGCTTGAAGGTGGCCAGGGTCTCAGCTGTTCTGACTTCCACGGGAAGGTCATTCCACTATAGAGTGCTACCAAATGTGGTTTAAAACACTTTTGGGCCCTTGCTTAACAAGTTAGTGAAGTTTGGTTGCTCTAGTATAAAGTGTTTAGGAATTATGCCTCACTTCCCTATGCGTTCACGCCAAAAGGTTTGGAATATAAAAAAATAAAGTGGTCAATTTTTTCCGGGTTAGTCCAGGAGTGCTCTGAATGAAATTTGGTGAAGATTAGATCAACTGTATAGGAGAAGAAGCAAAAAACATGGTTTTGACAAAATTCTAAATTTGCGGAAATCCAATATGGCTGAAAGTTAATACATTATATGAGATAGATTAGCATTAAACCAAGGATTTAGGGGGGGAAATCATTTTGATCCCAGGTTAAATTGTTTTTGAGTTAAAGGGAAAAATGTAAAGTAGCTAGTAACAGCGCCACCATCTGGCTGTTCAGGATAATTTAGTTTTTCTGAGTTGTGGGTAAGATTTGGAACAAGATTTTGTAAGATTTGCCAAGTTTGATTGCTGCAGGCCTTACATTTTCTGAGCTCCAGGAACAATCGGGACAAAAACAATAGGGTTCCAGTTCAGATTTGCTACTTGGACCCCTAATAATAATAATGGCTGCTGGGTGGCTCATCCAGTTAAGACACTGTTCTAGTGTGTGGATGAGCCCCACAGTCTGCATCCTGTTAAGGCACTGTTCTAGTGTGTGGATGAGCCCCACGGTCTGCATCCTGTTAAGGCACTGTTCTAGTGTGTGGATGGGTCCTGTTAAGGCACGGTCTGGATGGGCCCCACAGTCTGCATCCAGACTAGTTGTCAGCAGTCTGCATCCTGTTGGCACCTAGTGTGTGGAGCAGTGCATAATTGGCGATAGGGCTTCCCAGGGAGAGAGGGATTCAGTCGGCCAGGTGGTTCAGGCCTCATTGCACACCAGAGACCCCTGCTGGTCAATTGGGCATGCACAGTCTGTAGTAAAAACTTCACACAAAGTGTCTTCCTCTGACTCATGCCTGTGCAAGCTTAACTTGGCTTACCTCTAGTTTAGACTGTGGTGTAAAAAGAAGCGGCAGGTAACATCACTGTTTTTTTGCTCTCCTGAATTGACAGCAGAGGTTGCAGCGAGCGTGGCTTAGAATATGATTGGGAATTCCAAATTGGGTAATAATAATAATATAATAATAATAATATGAAGAAGAAGCAGAAATACAAGTACTCTCATAACAAAACATTTAACACTTTTTGAGGGACTGCTAAAACAGCAGTAGCTGTTACACATCTATTACACAGCTCATTAGCAGTTTGAGTTCTGGATATGAATTTGGATTATTCAATGTGCCGCACTTGATTGTATTCAAACAGTGGTCAAAGCAGCCTTTCCAAATAATATGTGCACTCCTGGTGCGCTGTACTTTCTGACTGTATTCATCCCTGTAAATATGGCTATTTACCCCCAACAAAGTCATATTTAATGAAACCCATTGAATTGAGTTGGGTCATTATGGGAAACAGCGTGGAGCTGGATAAGAACACTCAGAGGCTTTTATGTTTGAATCCCTTTAAGCAAAGAGTGCCTTGCCCTGTATGCGGCAAGCCAAATAAAAGTATTGTAAACAGCAAAGGCTATCAACTGTACAATGTCCCTACGAACGACAGTTTACAGATATGACAGTAGTAGACAGGATGATAGGCTTCCTGCACAGCTTGTGTTTTGAAAGTGCGTGTTTCCTTATAAACTCTGTGGTTTGAGAGTGTGTGTTTGCTTGTGGTATCTGTGCTTTGAGAGCGTGCGTTTGCTTGTGACTCTGTGGTTTGAGAGTGTGTGTTTGCTTGTGGCTTGGGAGAGTGTTGGGCTGGTCCGGCTCTGTGTTTTATAGGACCCCTGTGCGTTTGGGAGGGGCTTGTGGCTCGAGCCGTCTATAGGACCCCAACGAGGGGAGTGGATCACCCGGGCATCCAGGACCCTGAGGAGATAAAAGTGATTGGTGAATCGCTTAGCACTTTGCTGGGCTGCGGTGTTTCTACCTCATCTCAGACATGTTTTTTTTTAACATCTGAATGTAAAATCTCTGTGGGTTCCTGCTGCCCGTCAGTGCCCGTTTGAGCAGAGTTTACACATGCGGTGAAGTGCATGTTTTATCATCGCTGGCTTCCTTGGTAGGTTAAGCTTTAGTCCAGTTTGCTGTTTTGTCTCTGAAACAAGGCAATAAGCTGACTCCGTACAGCAGAGGTATTTATTTTTTCATTGGGAACTTGGGGCTCGTAATCCTCGGAAAACCTCTTTGCCTGGAATTCTTTGCAGCGACGCTGCCAGAGTTTCGCACGCGCTTGTGTGGGCTAGCTGGTGTGCTGCAAGCTCACAGCTAACTAGGATGAGGATGTGCTCTGGATGATTGATGGTTCGGCTTCTTATCCAAATGTAATAATTAACACTTGAGGTTAAACAAGGTTATCAATCGTAAGACACATATGTGCACACACGCGCGCGCACGCACGTACATGCGCTGCCCCATATACGCATGCACAAGGACACAACAATACACTGCCATGCACATGCACACACACACACACATGCACACACACACACATACTTACACACACAGGTGCACACAAAAACATCACACACAGACACACACACATATCCATTCTGTGAGGTTTTTTTAATGTTCTGCTTTTCGATGGCCAGCCTCAACCTGAACCTTCCTGTCCAGTTCCACTCTCTCTACCACTCACACACCGGTTCCACTCTCTCTACCACTCACACACCAGTTCCACTCTCTCTCCCACTCACACACCGGTTCCTCTATCTCTACCACTCACACACCGAGTCCACTCTCTCTACCAGTCACACACTGGTTCCACTCTCTCTACCATTTACATTACATTTTACATTTTAGACATTTAGCAGACGCTCTTATCCTTACACAGTTTACATTTTCTTTTACATACAATCCATTTATACAGCTGGATATTTTACTGAAGCAATTCAGGTTAAGTACCTTGCTCAAGGGTACAACAGCAGTGCCCCACCTGGGAATTGAACCTGCAACATCTGAGTTACAAACCCAGCCCCCTAACCATTACACCACACTGCCAGCCTACCACTCACACAGACCCAGGGCAGCATAAAGGGTCGTGGTGCTCCTACCTAGCAGTGTAACTGGCTTTGTTAAAATCAGCAGAGCGTGAAGGTCTTGTCTGAGGGGGAAGCCTGAAGATGCCTCAACCAGACTGCCCGACAGGAGCGATACAGGGAGGGAGGGAGCGATGGGGGGGCGAAGAAGGAGGCAAGCTCCTGGGTGGAAGCCTTATCCCTCGGACCCCGCCACCTCTCAGTGACGCGAGCTCCGCAGGAGGGCAGTTTCCCTCCAGATGTGCGCGTCTGCTTTTCAAATCCCACTTTCAGAGAACCTCCCTCATTCCAGCACATGGGACAACACAACAGGTGGGATGGATTATGCGGCTGTAAAAGCAAAGCATGGTAAAGATTATTCTTTTATAATTCTTTTATTTAAATTAGCGGATTTTTTTTTTTAAACGGTGAAGCGGGTGTCATCGACCTCCGATAACATTTGTGCTGTGACACAAGACTGGTAAATGGACTGCCGAGGCTGGTAAATGGGCCTTCACCACATGGAGAAATCGTGAATTCTTAATCGAGGTTTAATTGTTAATTAGACTGCTAATTAATTTGCGGAAGCGCCCCGCAGGTCGAGAGCTGTGGTTAGTCTGAACGTCGGTAAGACAGTGTGAAGCGAGGTGTGTAAAATCAAGTCAAAAGTGGAGTTAAGGCAGACTAACCTTGCAATTAGACTGAAACCACTGTGCGATATTAATAGAACACAGGGACGATGATGTCATTGTATTGCCAGAAGTTTAAGCGAAGGATCAAATCTGTGTAAACAAGAGATGGAAGCCTGTTAACCTGTTTATTTTGTTTCCCCGTGCACGGATCAGTTTAATTGAATTAATAGTTAATTTAATATTTACTATTGGAAAAGAAGATCTCATTCTGAACCACTACAGATAAATTACCCATAGCAGAATAGAATGTGAATGCATGTGACAACCTGCACATTGGATCCAAATGTGAAGCCACCTTGAGGACCTTTGGGGAATTGCAGAATATTCCAGAATTTATATCGCGTACGCCTCAACATTTTCATTAGTGCAGAATGCAGTAGTGACCTCATTATTTACGGATGGTATATTATAAATAGCAACAAACTGCATCTGCTGGGTTCAGAAAGCCACTGCACTTTTTCTGAATATACTCAACATCCCTGTAAAGAGATCAGGAGTTTGACACAGGAATTAGTAGCCAAATTAAAGGTTTGATTAATAGTCAGACAAGATAACAATGTCATAGGACGTTTATATTCAGGTACTGTCTGTATAAATATATACTATATAACATATACAGTATAAACAGTTGCATGGAGGACACAACACTTACAGTGTGCCTCCAATCAAAAACCTTCTAAAACCAGAAGTAAAACAATGTAACAGCCCTCAATACTCACTGCTGGGCAATGTCACAATTTCTGATATTCAAAGGCTTTGAAACATTTTACATTTTGGCATTTAGCAGATGCTCTTATCCAGAGTGACTTACAAGATATGCATTTATACATGGTAAGATCAATCATTGTTCGCACAAGAGATCAGTGTAGTAATACAGTAATAGATATCAATGTTGGCAGCAGCATACCGTACGTGTAACACAGGGAAAGAAAAGGTTAGTAGATATTTTTTTTGACAGTATTAAAAATAGATACATTTTACGAAATGCAGTATTAAACATGCAAGCAGTGGTGATGACAATTAGTTAAAGGTACAGTTTCAGTGGTAGTGGAGCCTGAAGAGGTGGGTTTTGAGTCTCTTGTGGAAGACGGCCAGTGATTCCATGGTTCTGACTGAGTGCATAAGATCATTCCAGCACCGAGGGGTCAGGACAGAGAAGAGGTGAGACCGCGAAGAGCGGGTGCCTGAAGCCCGGAGGGATGGGACAGTCAGTTTGCCAGAGGAGGCAGAGCGGAGGGGTCTGGCTGGGGTCTAGGGTGTAATGAGTGTCTGGAGGTAGGAGGGAGAAGTTCCTCTAGCTGCTTGATAAGCCAGCACCAGTGATTTAAATTTGGAAAGGAAGCCAGTGCAAAGAGGTGAGTAGTGGGGTGACATGCGTGAACTTGGGTTGGTTGAACACCAGATGTGCGGCAACATATACCAAGGGCCTTGGTATACAGGGAGAATAGGAGGGGGCCCAGCGCCGAGCCCTGCGGGACTACAGTAGAGAGGGCGTCGGTCAGCCAAGTATGATTTAAACCATGCCAGTGCAGATCCAGAGATTCCCATCTCAGCGAGAGATGAGAGCAGGATCTGGTGGTCAACGGTGTTGAATGCAGTTGATAGGTTGAGGAGGAGGAGGATCGAGCTAAGTGATTGAGACTGAGTGGAGAGCCTCTGTGACGGCGAGCAGATCAGTTTCCATGGAGTGGCCTGCCTTGAAGCCAGATTGGTTGAGATCAAGCAGGTCATTCTGTAGGAGATAGAGAGACAGTTGATCATATATGGCCCGTTATAAAGTTATGGATAGCAATGAGAGGAGAGAGACAGGTCGGTAATTAGAGATGTCAGCAGGATTCAGAGAGGGTTTCTTGATGACATTTGTTCTTATAAATGACCAAACTGAATTTGTAAATACAGCCGTAAGAACATATCAGCCCAGTCATAAGAACATTCATAACCTTGTCTTATCAGCCACTAAACACATCCTCTATAGTTTTGAGGGCTAAAACAGGGCTGTATTGATGCACAATGGGGTGAACTGGAGAGAAAGCATCTCAACAACTCAGTTGGACCCACTGTCACTTTAACCAGATAAATCTGAATTGAACATTGGATTTATATAGCGCCTTTCAAGGTACCCAAGGCGCTTTACAACGACAATGACAGAGGAAACTCACCTCAACCACCACCAATGCGCAGCACCCACCTGGGTGAACACGACGGCAGCCATTTTGCGCCAGTACAAACTCACTGCACATCACATACACAAATCTGCTCCTTCAACCTCAGTAACACTGAATTCACACACAACTGCAGTCTCACTGACCTTATTAAGGACTTACAGGTAACTTCCAAAAATAAAGGAAACACCAACATAAAGTGTCTTAATAGGGCATTGGGCCACCACGAGCTGCCAACATAACTTCAATGCACCTTGGCATAGATTCTGCAAATGTCTGGAACTGCACTAGAGGGATACAACACCATTCTTCCAAGAGAAATTCCATCATTTGGTGTTTTGTCGATGGTGGTGGAAAACGCTGTCTCAGGCACCGTGCCAGAATCTCCCATAAGTGTTCAATTGTGTTCAGATCTGGAGACGCCCACGGCATATGGTTTACATAGTTTTCATGTTCATCAAACCTTTCAGTGCCCACCCGTGCCCTGCGGATGGGGCATTGTCATCCTGGAAGAAACCACTGCCATAGGATGATGGTGATCAATCAGAATGGCTTTGTATTTATTGTCATTTACCTCGCTCTCTAAGGGGTTGAGTGGACCGAAACAGAGCCGCCAGAACCCTTCATTTACTCAAGTGTCTCTTTTATTCGAGCAGTTGCCTGTACATCCCCACATCATCACTGTGAGGATCAGATTAATTTAATCGAGGGGAAAAAACACAACACGGCTCCATTAGTTGTAGGCGGTCTTAGATATGAAGTCTTCACATTTTGTTATTCAGATATTTTCTTTTTTTGCTGCCTTAACTTTAGCAATTCATAGGAGTGCAACCTACAGCGAAGGGTGATAGACTGCCGTAAATTGTTGTGGCAGTGTTTGCCAAGCAATATCGGGGACAGGTCACCTTCCATCAGACAATAATTTGTTGTCTGGGGAGGGGGAGGGGGGGCGCAGAAACATTTAATGCAATGGGGACACCTGGGAAAAGCAGTGTGTGTGCGTGTGTCATGGTGTGTGTGTGGGGGTTGTCTGTCTTCGACTTCAAAAACAACGACTTTGACAATCCACATATCCGTGCGAAAGGTATCAGGTGTTCTCTTCCCCCACTCCCTTCTCCGGGGCTATAACGGCCCGTCTCTGCAATCAATTTCATTCGTTCATTTATTTATTTATATATTTATATATCTATGTGTCGCTTTTTCTCCTTTGTTTCTTTGTTTTAATTTTTTTCCTTCTCCCCAGTGAAGAGAAATTGAGGAACCAATCTAAAATCCATCAGGACTTCCCGCCAGCCACCTCTCTCCCTCTACCGCCCCCTCCCCACCCCCCCCCCCCACCCTCCACTCTCCCATCGCCCCCCCCACCTCCTCCCCTCCCCTCCTCATTTTCGTGTTGCGACCGTCTGGAAATTGGATGAGAGCTCTGTTTAGCAGGCAGCTGGGTCCGGCCCGTATGAATTGTGCTTCCCCGTGCCAGGAAAGGTCAAGCCCGACGTCTTGACGAAGTGCATTGCCCTATTGAGAAACGCTTTAGTCCATTTTCAGGCAGCCAATGGCGGGGGAGACAGGAGGAGGGGGTCTAAGCGGGGATGGGGCGGAGGGGGGGGGTTGCGAGAGGAGTCCGCTCCTCGAACACGCCGCAATGGACATAAATCCATTGTTTCTCATCTCCCGGGCAGGCCAGAGCTGAGCTGAATGATTAGAGCCACAAGGGGCGGGGGGCAGGTACATAACCAGCTCTAGAGCAGCGTCTCATTGCCCTGATGGAAGTCACCCAATTCCCCCGCATCCCGGGCCACATTTCTGGAGCAGCGGCACACGTCGAAACGGTAAAAACCAATCCCCCCCCACCTCCATTCCGCACCCTGCCCCGCCCACGCGCCCGCTCGGCCGCCCTCTGGGGTCAAAGGTCAGCACCCCAAATCATTTCACTGTGTGCATATGCTGTTGAGCAAAGCTCCCCTCATAAAAATTCCATCTCATTTTGCCCTCATCTTAAAAAAATAAATCAGGCAGAGGTGTTCACGTCAAAGGGGTAAGCGACGGTGTCTTTTACAGGAGATCATTGGCGATTTGTCAAAACTGAACAAAACTCATTAAAACATTTATACCTTCCACCAACCTACAGCCCTGAATAAAACATGGTCATTTGGCCATTTATGATGCATTTGATCGCACACATACACACACGCAGGTGCGCACACACACGCACACAGACACACACACAAACGTGGAAGGGCACTCAGACACACTCTGACATACGCACGCAGCTCCGGTGCTGTGTCTTTAATTTTCTGCATCGCTATCTGGGGGAGTTAAGGCAGGCAATTAAAACAAAGGCATATTTAACATTAGGTTAATGATTGCCTGACCTGGCAGCCATTGCAGTGACAATATCTTAATTATTGAGGAACCAAAAGTCATTACGGCTCTGAATGGCCTGAAGACCATCTCTATTGATCGCTATCCAGTCCCATTCCCGGCCTGGCTGGCTGATGAAGACTCATATATATATTTCTTGTGAGGTGTTTGATGTGTTGAACTGTAAGATGACACCAGGGACAAGGCTCGTGGATTTTATTGCTTTTTAAAAAATTCATAACCAAGCCTGACATTTTTGCTGAGGAGCAATTTTTCCCCTCCCTCCACATTTCTTTATGATTCTTTTATTTTAGTTTTAAGTGCTAGGCATGTTCAGAATCAAATAGGCACGGAGGATTGATCACCTGTCTCTTTCATAGGATGAAGGGAAAAGCTGTTTCTAGTCTCTAGATTTTCACACACACACACACACACACACACACACACAAGCATAGGCATACACTGATACCCGCACACACACACACACGCTTACACACACACAGGCATACATCGATACTGTCTCACACACACATGCACACGCATAAATACATATAGGCATACACTGATACTCTCTCTTACACACACACACACACACATGCACACATCCATACACACACACACCAAGCAAACCATTTATTTAGGCATACACTGATACTCTCTCTCACACACACACACACACACACATGCACACATCCATACACACACACACCAAGCAAACCATTTATTTCGAGTAGGTGCAACATTTGTTTTTGTTTTCTGTTTTTCTTTAACTGAATTGTGCTGCTTCATAAAGAATGAAAGTTACATCTGGCAACATTGGAGGGTTATACTGTACTCATATGAGTAGAGGACACGGTGACAGTAGGCCGGTGTAGTCGCCCAACGCGCTGAACAGGAGGGGGTGCGGGTCAGCAGGAGTCAGGCCCGTGGCGTTGGGTATTAGAATGGAAGTCCTCAGCCTGAGTCTCCTCTCCCCTCCTCCTCTCCTCCTCCTCTCCTCTCTCCTCCCTACGCTCTTGACTGCGTCCCTCCTGCGCCGGGCTGTCAGCTGGAAGACGAGTACTGTGGAGGTCAGGCCCGGGGCAGGGAGCGAGAGAGAAAGAGAGAGAGAGAGAGAGAGAGAGAGAGAGAGAGAGAGAGAGAGAGAGAGAGAGAGAGAGAGAGAGAGAGAGCACACTGTGTGAAAACACCAGGTTTTATTCTCTTCTTCTAATCCTGCTCTCCGCTGCCTGGTTTCAGCACACTGGACACGGCGGGTACCCTGGGCGGGAGTCTGGGACCTCAGTCCTGGATCAGACAGGGAACAGGTGCACGTGATTGTGTGTTGGGATAACCCTGACAGAGGGGACAGAGGCATAGCCAGAGCTCATGCTCGCTCATGAGAGTATGAGTACAATGATGTGTGGTGTTCAATATGTGGTGTTCAATATGAAAATGTAATAAATATTGATATCATGTAAATATTGCATATTTAATGAAAATGCATTCAAGTAGCAATGTTCCCCTAGCAAGTGCATTTTACTTAATGTATTATAGCCAATTTGCGCATAAATAATCGCACCATTCAACAATTCTGGCACAAATATGATACAAAATGGCACTTCACAGGGAAGAAAATAAACACATATCTTAATTATGTTTGAGGTAAATGATAATTTCTTGGTATGAAGTACTTTGTTGCTAGCTGGATGGTATTCCCCATGAGCAAATCACACTTCCCATGCACTCCTAAAGAAAACGGCGGCACTAACTTTTCCATTCTTCCCTAAAGCACCGCAGTCGCTCAAAGACAATGCAAACAGGTGTGCTGTGCAGGGGTCACACCTGAGAGTGATGCCTCTCAGGTGCATCTTACTGCTCTGCAGACATGGGGCAAACACATATTTACCTATGCTTATTGTATCCCTTTAGACACCAGTAAAGCTCGTGCAGATTTATGACAATATGAAAAATAACACCTATTTTTTAACGTTTTTTAATTTTTTACCAATATTCAGAACAAAATTCTACTTTCATATGATTATACATGTTGGTAAGTGACATGCATCTTTGAGAATTCTCTTTTATCTGCAGGAGCACTTCCCATGTCTAAAGAGCTCAAGCTTAGGGTCAGCTGCTTGCCCCTTCTTAACATTTTGCCCCTCTCTCTCTCTCTTTCAGGTGAACGAGTGACTGGGGGAACCGTGGTGCAGTGTTTTCCATACCCTAATATCGGACCCTATGCCCCCCCCTTCTGTGCATCAGGAGAATTGGCCCGCTACGCCAATATCGGTAATTACAAAATCAGCGCACGCGACGATTATTAAAAGGCCACTATTCCATTATTGAAGCGCCCCCCCACGGACGCACTGTAATTCGTTAGATAAATTAACGCTGCTTCCTTAAATAATTCATGCGCTGGTGTTTTTTTTATTTTTCGGATCTGTTCTCCGCCCTCGGGCGTAATTCTGGGACGATGGGACTCGGATCCAAGGATGGAGGTTGGGGGGGAGGGGGAGAAGGTGGGAGGTGTGTGTGTATGTGGGGGGATGCAAACTTGTGCCAAAAATGAAACGAGGGTTTGATGTCAAGGATGTATTGATTGCCCCACGCACGCACGAGAGGAGGCGGGGAGGCGATGCGCAGGCTGAAAACCGGCGTTAAAGTCACACGGCGGAGCGTGATTATCCGGCTGTCCATCCGCCGAGACAGGTGCCGGCATCCAATTGGTATTCCGGAGCGCGCGCTGTTTTTTTTCCCCGTGCCGCGCGCTTGCTTGGGAGTCCTCTTATTTGCGCTATATTAATGTGCTAATGAGATTATCCTTGAGCGACGAGGGAAAGAAACGGCGGCAAGGGACAGGCCGGCTCCTTCATATATCTTTAATTGACACATCTGCATCCCTGATGAAATATTTACTGTCTGCAACTGCGGTGCCCAGACACGGTACGGTGGCTTCGTTGCATCGCGCCCGTCGCGATGTCGGCGTTTGATTTTCGCTCCTAATGTTGTTTGGCCTTGCCGCCGTGTCCTTACGCTTGGGGCAGATCTTAGGGAATTCTGATGTTCGCCTGTTTTAAAAAGACCTCCCTGGGTTGGCATTGCACATTTATGACTTGACCGGTTGAACTTGTGGACAACAGATGTTTTCTGTAATGAAGCACTGCTCGGAGTGATGTAACAAGGCTTGTGTATAGTACATGAGTGGGGGTTGTGTATGGTACATGAGTGGGGGTTGTATAGTACATGAGTGGGAGTTGTATAGTACATGAGTGGGTGTTGTGTATGGTACATGAGTGGGGGTTGTGTATGGTACATGAGTTACTGGTTTCTGTTTTCCAAGCTTCTCCATTAACCTCCCCTTCTCTGGAATCTTGTGTTATTGATACTGAGCATGTCTGATCAAGGGAAGCATTCATCTGCATGTGAACATGGCTTTCTGGATATGGAGAAGAGACTGTCTACAACAGCTGTCAGGCATGGGCAAACTCAGGGGTTATAAAGCTGGGGACTGGGGAACTCCAGGGGTCTATAAAGGGGTCCCAAGGGAGACAAAAAAAATCCCTTTTAAGAATATTTTGTTAATACTGTATTTTGTGTAAATAACATTCCGCACGTTGATATAAAATAAACCTTGTTTGGTTTTCCCATCCTTAGTAATATTGTTACTATTGTAATAATCTCTACCCTAGACTCTCTCTGGAGCACCTGCAGTCTGATTGGTTCTAGACATTTTTAGGCAGCATTTTTGTTATAGGACAATGTTTGAGTTGACTTGAATCACCGTCTCCAATTGGAGTCAGAGTCCAATCTATACAAACACTCAGAAGACGTAACTGACAATTGGTTTATTAGCAAAGCACTACCCCGGAAACTGGGCGGAATTATCTCACATTGGAGTTTAAATCTGATCAGGCTTACAGTACCATAAGTTTATAACTATCTGTCAGAAGCTCACAAGGTGTTCATTTTTATGGGGCCTTGAGCTAAAAAAAAGTTTGGGAACCCATGGTCAGACCAACAGCTGGAGAGTTTGCTACTAGCTTTATTAATGGATGATCTCAGCTATTTTGTACGTTGACGTCACGCTATCTGTCTGTTTAGCAGACTGTTTATATCAGCTGCATGTTACATCCATGCCGTAACCCATTTACACAGCTGGACCCTTCAGGTTTAAGAGCCTTTCTGCGCTGCAGTGGCTGCTGGGAGTTTGAGTCCTGCTGAGCTTGTTCTGTAGCTCCCTGTACTGCGCCCTGCTATGGCAGCACCGTGACCGTGCCGGTGGAACCTCTCTCCCCGTGGGGGCGGCTCTCCGGTGCACACGCGTGGCTGAGGGCAAGGGGCCCAGATGCTAGGGTCCAGGAATGCCGGGAATGAGTGTTCACGCTCAGTCCGCTTCTCTCTCTATCTCTTTCTTTCCCTCTCTCCTCCCTCCTCTCCCTCCCTTTCTCTCCCCCTCTCACCTCAGGGGTGAGCCCTGCAGTAGCTTAGTTGGAGGACTTAACATTTGGGAGGGAATACCTCTCTCCATGTTGTGCGTGCCCTGGACAGGTTTATCACTCCTGACCTCTCCTCATCATCGTCTTTCTCCTCTTCTTCCTCCTCCTCCTCCTCCTCCTCCTCCAGTGTCTCCTTCTCTGCATTGAGGACCCTGAGCCAGTGCGTGAGCACATCGTCCATTTGGGGGAAAGTAAGCCAAAGCACCATCAGGTTGAAGATTCGCAGGGTCAGATGAGCTCATAAAAGAGGAATATCAGGGAGAGATAGAGCGGGAGAGAAAGAGACAGGGAGAGAAAGGGATGTGTGTGTGTGTGTGTGTGTGTGTGTGTGTGTGTGTGTGTATGTGTGAGTGTGTGTGTGTGTGTGTGTTTTGTGCCAGTTTTTGCTTGAGGGCAATGTTAAGTTTCACGCTGTATTACCCAACACATTGCAATGCCTGCAGAGAACAGAATGGGAAGAGTCCATAGCCTGGACATGGGAGTGTTTGTTATCACGGTGCACACCGACCTCCTTCAGCTTCAAATCCGGGGTTTCTGAGGAACACATGTACAGGCATACACCCCAACCCAACGTGCATCCAGTTGCACCCGCACACGTACTGCACCCCGATAACGAGGTCCTATTGGGGTCCAGTGCTCCGTATCTAATGCTGACCTCATTGTGGCTTGTAGGGAGTCATGGCAATGCATCACTGAGCTGCATAACTCTAGTCTCTACAAGACCATTATATTGCACAGTTTAATGGAGAGGCAGTACCTAGGGAGACTCTAGACTGCATGGGTATGTGGTATGTGTGTGTGTGTGTGTGTGTGTGTGTGTGCGTGTGCGTGTGTGTGTGTGTGCACATGTAAGTGGGTCTGTGAGTATATAAGTATATATATACATTGTCTGTGTTGTAGAAAAATCTCCAAAAAAGACAACTTTTCAGAATATGAGGAACACTATTTTATTATATTACATTACATTTAAAAGTTTTCATCACATG
>JAINUG010000009.1:6264824-6304824 GCA_029706075.1 Aldrovandia affinis | reverse complement strand
GTTTGGCTGATTGCGAAAGTCAATTACCACGAGAAGCAGTCAGTAGGCTGTTAAAAACCGAACGGCAAACAAATGATTCACCGCCACCAATTATTTAATATATCAACACGTCATTTGGCCGTGGCATTTAATTTGACTGGAGCTGCGCGAGCGGCGGCAGTCACCTAGCTCCTCTTTACGGCCTAATTGATGGTCTGACTCTGTCCGTAAACAGACGAGGCATCAAAAATTCATACCGCGTAACCGAGGCGAGTCAGTCCCTGTCTCGCCATCGATTGCTGTTTTCTCAGCCGTTCCTTCCACTTTCCCGTTTTTGACGCGTCCGATTTTCGGATTTTTAGGCTGCGCCCGGGGATATCGACGTCTCGGATGCTGATAGATCACTGCCCTGTATCCGTGGTAATGGCGTGACTCCTCTGACCGGCGACCGGCCGGGTCACGGGCCGCAGACGTTATAAATCCAGCCGCGCGCTTATTGACAAAGCATCTCGGATATTGGTGCGAGCGCGTAATAAATATGTATGTTATGTTGGGAAGAGGATTTGATAGGCGAGCGAAATTTATGACAATCAGGGGTTTATTTATTTATTTATGTAATCTGTTGGAAAACCTTACCAGCGCCTGGAAGGAGTTAGAGTAGAGTCATATATTATTGATTCAATAAATGTATTAAACATAAACAGATACATTCTGCAAAACGCGTATAGATATGTATCTGTGTATGCAATAAGGCTGCAATGATGCGATCTGGGTCAATAAGCATTTGTTTATTGAGCTCCGGAAGCGGTCCTCGTGTTCAGGATTCCACACTTGTTATGTAGGGTGTGCGGTGTGAGGACAGTAAGTAAGATATGTTGTTTTTCATGACTGCGTTGTACACAAGATTCAGAGGCAATTAGCCCTTTAGTGCTTCCATCTGAGAGAGCAAAATACATATGCACTGTGATAGAGCAGCTTGTCTTCATTTTGTCAATATTACTAAATAACAAGCGCTTTTTTACTGTACGGCACATTAAAGGAAAAGGTAGGATAACTGTGCTTCAGTGAATACATATGTGGACAAGTTCAGTATGTGTGTTTGTATTGCCTGGGGTGGAGTGTCTGAGTGTATTTTACTCTGTTCATGTGTATGTGTGTGTGTGTGTGTGTGTGTGCATATTTGTGTGTGTGTGTGTGTGTGCATGTGTGTGTGAGCGTGTGCATATTTGTGCATGCGTGTGTGTGTGTGTGTGCGTGTATGCATGTGTGTGTGTGTGTAGGTGTGTGTATAGGTGTGTGTGTATGTGCGTGTGTGTAGGTGTGTGTATGTGAGTGTGTGTAGGTGTGTGTATGTATGTGTGTGTGTAGGTGTGTGTGAGTGTGTGTAGGTGGGTGTGTGAGTGAGTGTAGGTGTGTGTGTGTGTGTGTGTGTGTGTGTGTGTGTGTAGGTGTGTATGTGTGTGTGTAGGTGTGTGTGTGAGTGTGTGTAGGTGTGTGTGTAGGTGGGTGTGTGTGTGTGTGTGTGTGTGTGTGTGTGTGTGAGGTGTGTATGTGTGTGTGTAGGTGTGTGTGTGTGTGTGTGTGTGTGTGTGTGTCTGTGTGTGTGTAGGTGGGTGTGTGTGTGTGTGTGTGTGTGTGTGTGTGTGTGTGTGTGTGTGTGTGTGTGTGTGTGTGTGTGTGTGTGTGAGTGTGTGTGTGTGTGTGTGTGTGTGTGTGTGTGAGTGTGTGTGTGTGAGTGTGTGTGTGTGTGTGTGTGTGTGTGGGTGTGGTTGTAACTGTACTCTGAGACAGAGGCTCAGGCTGTGAGGCCGTGGCAGTGTTCAGTGTTGTATAATGAGAGTGCTGTGTAATAAATAGAGAAGGGGATATCTGACACCTTTATTCATACATCTCTTTTAGATGAATTAGAATAACAGCACAGGGAAGACGGGTGAAGAAGTCTACTGCAGGGAATATGAACTCATTTAATGTTATGTACAGTATATGGATATATATTTATATAGTTATATATCCATATTTCTTTAGGGATTTCTCAGCCGTGTGGCTTGTTGACATCACGCACCTGGGGTATATATCATTCGCTTCTCTGTATCGTATGAAAAAAAGTGCTCTCAGTAAGAGCCAGTGAACAGCATGCTATAGCATCGCTGCTGGAGATCCAGGCCCGGTCTGTGCAGAGCATTCCAGAACGTCTGTTCCGTCTGGAGAGTCATGTGACCATACCCCAGCATGTTTAAAAAAAAAAATGTTTTATGTTTCTGAACTTAGAGCAGGCCCCGTGGCGGGTGAAGTTGAGGTGGTCGTGTTAGCGGTGTAGCAGACAGGGGCTCTGTGTGTATTCCTGTTTTAAACGAAACATCTTCAGGGCTTGCTGCCGTTTCCCCTGTAAACGTTTACCTGCTCTGTCAGCTCTGAGTGAATCGTGCGCGATTCACTCTCCAATTACTCAACGTGACTTCATCTTTTGTTTTCGGAAAGTCTTTTTTTTTCTCCATTCTGGGTTTTTTTTTCATAAGGGAGAGAGGGAGAGAGAAACAGAGGGGGAGACAGGCATTTGGAGAGAGAGAGAGAGAGCAGGAGGAAGAGGGAGAGGAGATTCCCTGGCGGATACTTCACAGTTCGGCCTCCAACCTGATCTCTGCATCCCTCTCCTCTTCCCCAGAGCTAATTAATCGGGTTAAGGAATCAGGGCTCTTCATCTTATATCTGCTCTCTGCTCTCTAACTGAGCGCTCCTCTCTGCCGGCGCCAACGCGGCACGAGCCTTCCACATGACTTGGAGCTAAACGCACTGTCAATTCATTACCAACCGCATAACCCGCAAACCGCCATCACTTATCACACAGATCGCGAGATTAGCGCGCCGTGCACAATTTTAAACTGCGATTTTAAAACAGAGGGACAGGAAATCAAGTTTACATATCGCTAGTGGGATGAATTTATACTCCTTAGATTTCTTTTTTCTAGTTACAAAAACGATTGCCGAAGGGGACTAGGAGCCTATCACAACAATAGTCTATCACTTAAGCTAAGGTTACCAACACTAGGGAATTGTGGGTAGAGGTATAGCATCATAGTATCACCTCTTGAATCCGGGAGATGTTTTTTTTTTGGTTCAATAAACACTTCACGCCGGGAGTGTAACACCCTACAAGCAATTAACAGGTTCCCAGAGTGCCTGGAACGGATCCCCCGTGCTCGCGCATGCCAAGCTGTGACACAGGCCTCCACTGTGAGGGGAATACACAATAACACAGCAGCCAGAGCCACAGCCTGACACGGCGACACCTCCGCCCCGAGAGTCCTCCCCCACTGCAGCGTGCACGTCCAGCCACGCTTACACTCACCGCGCCCGAGGTCTGACCATCGCTCACCGCGCCCGAGGTCTGACCATCAGCCTCATATGGTTCTCTGTGGCTCAGTAGGTAGAGCGTGGCGTCGGCAACACTTAGGTTGTGGGTTCAATTCCCACTGGGACCACGTATACAAAAAAATGTGTGCATTCACTACTGTAAGTCGCTTTGGATAAAGGCGTCTGCTAAATTGCTTATATTATATTAGTCTGCCCATTCCGGCGCTACAATGTGTCGTTCGATATTTATACATTGATTATTGCTGATTAACCGCAACACAAATGTTGCGAGGGATCATGTTTTTAAAAAGACCGTATTAAAAAGAGTGTTTGTATTCAGATTCAAGCCAACAGCACGCAACGAGGGCCCATGTTTCATAAAGCGTAGGAGTGGCGATTCAGGATCAGGTTTCCCCTATCCGTACCCTAACCACCATGTCCATTATGGGCTGAAGGGAAACACTGATCCTCGATCAGCACGCACTGCTCTCCCACTCTGAGGTGCTTTATGATAATTACGGGGTCAGGATCACGTTCCTTAGCTACGTACGTCGTGGCTGCAGTGGGAGAGGACATGTTCGGATATGTTCTGTGATAGCTGTTTGTTCGTGGACATAAGTTTAGTGCAAGTACAGCTCAGAGTCGGTCATATATCATCATGTAAAATAACGCTGGTTCTGCACAGTCATTATCAAACTTTATTGATCAGGCAAGGCTGCTTGATGGTACAACGAGTATTTAATAATCAAATGATATAATCTACTGCTGAACAATTTGTTCACTCAAAGTAATCTGTTTATATAATCTGTATTTTCTCAACCCCCCCACCCAGAAATTAATTCCTGGAATCCTGGCTATGCCACTGGTGAACACGTGGTGAGTCTGTGTGGTGAGTTTATCGTTTAAATGTCTTTCTTTGTAATGTATGAGAGACATTAAAAAGCAACAAGGGATTATTTTCATTTTTTTACAAAACGAATAAAATACAAAGTGATCTATTACTTAGCCAGAAAAAAATGGACTACAGGACTACACATTAATTATGGGGCATTTATGACTCATAAATTTTCAAACCCACATTAAAATCAAAGGGGGTAAAATACCAAGGGTGGTGGAGTGGGGATGGGGGTCTCATGGTTTTTTAAAAATGAGTTCATTGTGTTTTTGCGTGCACCATTTTCATTACTCTCAACAACTATGGCATACACATTGCAGCAGCATGTATTTTTATTATATCTTGGATCATATTCCAGGCATCGGACGGTTCTGCCCACATCTTAGTAAGAGTCCGTGGTCATGGTCACAAAGCGGTCATGGTGCGGTCACAGTGACACGCACGTCATCCCACAGCATTCCACAGACGGTCTTCTGGGTCCATGTTGGGTGACCAGTCTCTCACATTGCTACACGGTAGGAAAGTCATATGTGTGTGACAGGTCACAGCGTGTTGTCATGTGCAAACGCAAAGCTGTTATTTTGGTGCAACACATGAAGCAAAAATACCTCTGCTACACCATGTGGTCATGGAGTTGTCAATAAACATCCATACATCCACCCATACTGTGTCGCACCTCAAAAGTCAAACCTCCACTTGCACTGGCTCTCTACATCTGGCCACCTATTCACCCCCTGTATCTGATTGGCTACACTCTCCCTTGCATTCCCTTCCCACTTTTGTTCCCCAGGACGTCACTGAAAATGAGGAATGAGCTCTCAGTTGACCTACCTGCTTAAATAAAGGTAAATAATATATGGTAAATAATAATAACCGCAGCTGCAGTGTAATCTCCACCTACCATCATTCTTGGACGGATCATCTCCTCACCGAACGTGGAATCGCTTAAGGCAAGTTTCTGTTTTTGTTTGGAATACCTTTGTACAACTACAGTCATGAAAGATCGCGTTTTTCAGTTAAGATGAGGCAAGAAGTATCAAACGTTTTGGCATGCTGCCTTCAGTAGTGAAATGGTGTTATATCCTGATGGCTTGTTCACCGATAATAATACCTATACCAAACTGTAAAATATCACCACAGGTGTGCACCTTAATTAGAGAGAAGCTAAAATGCAGAGCCTCTGTTTCCAGGTAGGTCATTAAGGAGTCACTGAACTTCAGGCAGCAAATACGTTTATATAAAACAATCTATTTCCTTTGTGCCCAATGGAAATGCCTTGATCTTCCTACTGCAGCTTGGGGTTTGCTACTGCACTTTGGGTTTTGATATGTGGGAAAATATGTGGGTTACGGAGATGACTCCATTGGACGTGCTGGGCTTGTACAGGGGCGGGGCCATGTCCTTTCCCGTAACTGTCCTTAAGCAGCCCGAATGAATTCAAGACTTATTCGTTTGTTACACTTTTATCACCTCTCAGTATAGCACGAGATTGTGCTGTTTTAGCGTAAATAGCTACTTTGATTACAACACTCGTTTCTCAAACAAACAACGGTTTATTGCGAGCTATTACTCTAATAGGGTTGCTAGCCAATTGCGAATCAATAGCAACAAATAATGTAATCCAAACAACGCTTTAAATGAAATCCTCAAAGTGTACTGGTCGTTTAGCTTTTTTACATGGCAGAAACGTATAGCTAGCAAAGCAAAGAGGCAAAGAATGGAGAATGATGTGCATTTTAGGCACAAGAAAATTATATGTCAAATAAAATGTAGCAGTTTGTCTCGTGTAATTACTTGAATTGTGTAGGTGTTTCCAGCCAATGATGAATGATAGGAGGTGGAGATTTTACTAAAGATTGCGGAAAATAATATAAAAACAAACGTGCAGAATGATCCGACTGACAGAATGGGACAGCAGGTGAAATGAAACACTTCCTGATAAACAGATGTATAAAAAACGGATAAACGGAATAAAAACTGCATTTAATGGCAAAGACGAATGACAGTGTCGCAGAGGAGATGACAGAATGGGAAAATGGCTATAATCAAAGCAATAACCGAAATCAAAACATAATAAACAACCATGGAGCAATTACGTTGATTGGATTGGAGCATAGATTACGGTAGAAATGGAAAATAAATAAAACAGCGAGCTCACGTGAAAGTGCGTTCGCCAACGGTGTGAGATGCAACAGAACGCACACAGAGAGGGAGTCGGAGATCTCTGTGGACCCTGAGTGTGCGCGACGTTCTTCGAATGCAATAACTGTTACGTCTTATCCTACTACTAAAACAATAGTAGGCTACAACCGAACATATCCTACAATAGTTCTACTAATACTACGGCTGATCAACCATTTAACCATATTTAAATGGAAAAATGATGGGGAAAATATTTTTTAGAGGATTTATATGCAAATTACAATAATCACAGTAATTATGATAAACCTTTTGAACCATCGAGTCTCGAACAACATTCGAAGTAGAAACAATTGATTTTCCTCTCTCTCTCCTTTCTTTTTTTCTCCTTCCAACTCTTAAGCCCCCAAACGCACTGGTGTTCAGAAAGTGTGTTGCGGAGTGGACTCTGCTCAGTGGCCCCTCTCCAGGCCCGCCAGGTTGCTTTGTTATGCGATCGATGAGCGAGCCAGTCCCTTCTCCTGCAGTTATTGCCGTATATTAAAGTTCTCCATTGATCAAAGGCATACACCTCGCCACCTCTCTACCGGGGCTCGGAGATAGGACCCCCACAGCACGGGTGTGGGACAGGGGATTTTCCGATATCATCTTGTCGGGGGTTTTCCGGGAATGACAGCTGGTGATTATTGTGGTCTGGTTGTGGCCGATGCCACTCAGAACTGAAGTAATCAAAGTCCGTATCAGCGCCTCCGAAATCCGCCGGCTTGCCGTCGTTTCAGAATTTCTGTCAGTTTAAGGGACCTTTGGCAGAGTTAAAGTTCAGAGCGCGTTTTGTCCCCGTGTGTTAATGCCGTGGGCACAGCAGCTGGAAAACGGCACAGAACTGAAATATCTATAAGGAGGTTTCTGTACGTTTCACACCTAACCTTGTGTATTGTAATCTATTGTAATCTAATGTAATAATCAATAAACACATAGTCTTATTGGCTACTTTAGAGGGGCTGCCATTGTGCCAAATGATTCACCCTAGGCATTTAAAATGTACAGGATGTATGGCATATTATGTTTAGTTCATCCTCATATATCATGTGAGTTTGACAGTCATCCTTAAGGCCTCTGTGGCCTTTCTAGGGAGATGGTGGACAACACGGCAAGGCAAATACAGAGGGACATCATAAATTTCAAAATAGTTAATTAACTGTTCAAAATGCCTGCTTAAGCATGCTCTATTAGCCTTAGCACCTTGTTAACGTTCTCAGCATATAATAGATACTGATGTGCATTTATGTTAGACTATGAGTAATTGCGGTGTTAAATAAAATAATGTGCTCACCTGGTAGTATCACAGAGTGTATTAAATATAAATACGACGGATATATTTTTTATTGAGCAATATTTAGTAATGTCCAATAAATATTCACATTTTGTGGATTTTCGGGAAGAGTCACTAGGGATTGTGACTCTGTAGTGCTTCGTTGCACAATGTTGCACACTTTGCATGTACATGTTTTACGTTACTGCACTTGCAGATGCAGCGATAATTTTAACAACTTACGGAGCTCGATCTCTCTCACATGGACATCTTTCGAGAAGAAGAGGCGAGTGGTGAAAGGGATCTGTTTCGCATTGCGCGAAATCACAGAAATGTATAAAAGAAACTAGAGGGGAAAAAAAAGAAACTGAACCAAACCTGGTTTCACTTAAAGGTCTTTTTTCTTTATTTTGCTGGGACTCACTCAGTTTCCATGACAGTAGGCCTCGATGTTGGAAGTGTATAAACACGCAGTTGGAATGGAGTATAATGGCTTTTTTGTACGTGCAGCGTGTGAGTGTCTGGGCCCCCACCCACAGAGCGGAACGCTCTTGACGCTCTGTCACAGGTTCGGCGGTGATGTCATCGGTGATGTCATCGCATCTTCAAGCCGACTAGAGCTCAGAGTCACCCGGGGGTCAAGGGAGGCCACTGCGACCTTGATTTCCTTGTTTCCCTCCCACTTAAAAAGACTCATTCTCCCCCCCCCCCTTACATACGCTTCTCATATAGATGTCTCCTTCTTCCCCTTCACCTGGAAAACATTTGATTTTCGGTTTAGGGCTTGATTCTTTCTTCTGGAGAGGGAAAGGTTGCACAGCTGCTCTGGAAGTTCAATGATCTGTTCCCTCCGCGAATGTAATGTACCGCTGCATACGACCGTTCAAAGTAAATAATTGAAACGTTTTCACTTGAGGCAGTTCCAACCTCTTACCCAGTATAGAGAATCATAATTTGCGCCAATGGCAGAGAGGGATGACACCTTTATTAGCACAGCTCATTTGCATGTATAAGTATGCGTAGAAATGCTAATGCAATCAAGTAGCAGTCTGCAGTAAAGTCCTGATTCTGCCTAGAGTGGGTCTTTTACTTCCTATTTCAAAGATAAATGAAAGAAAAAATATCAAAGGCACAATAATTGTGCTGTCATTCCTACATCGAACAAAAGGGCCCAGCTCCCATAGTTGGGTATGGGCAGACCTTGTGGCTCATGAGCAGAACAGCAGTGTAGATGACCACACTCTTTCATCATGACCAAAACAGCAGTGTAGATGACCACACTCTTTCATCATGAGTAGAACAGTGATGTAGATGACCGCACTCTTTCATTATTAACAGAACAGCACTCTATATGACCGCACTCTTTCATTGTGACCAGAACAGCGCTACAGCTCTGTAGATGACCAGACTCTTTCATTATTAACAGAACAGCACTCTATATGACCGCACTCTTTTATCGTGACCAGAACAGCAGTGTAGATGACCGCACTCTTTCATCACGAGCAGAACAGCACTACAGCGCTGTAGATGACCGCACTCTTTTATCCTGACCAGAAGAGCAGTGTAGATGACCGCACTTTTTCATCCTGACCAGAAGAGCAGTGTAGATGACCGCACTCTTTCATCCTGACCAGAAGAGCAGTGTAGATGACCGCACTCTTTCATCACGAGCAGAACAGCACTACAGCGCTGTAGATGACTGCACTCTTTTATCGTGACCAGAAGAGCAGTGTAGATGACCGCACTTTTTCATCCTGACCAGAAGAGCAGTGTAGATGACCGCACTCTTTCATCACAAGCAGAACAGCACTACAGCGCTGTAGATGACCGCACTCTTTTATCGTGACCAGAAGATCTGATCATAAAGAAACCACTATATAATAAATAACTTGTTGTAATACATGTTATAATAATCTATTAATAGATCATCAATTAGGGATTTGGTAATAGCATACTCACTGTTTCTCAATCACACGTTGTGAGGAGGCAGAGGTAAATGTAGTAGTGAGATTAGTAAAATCTCAAACTAACTTTCTTAATCATACCAAAGCATTGTTTAAAAGCAAACATCAGTTCAGGGAAAGCATTCAGTATATGGCATATGAATAACCAAACTGTGCACAAAAGATGAATTGCACATTTTATTAATATGACAAAGTGAGCAATACATATAGAGAGAAAGTAAACTTTGTTTCATTGTTTAACCTTGTAAAGAATGGCAGCCGTCAAAAAATGCCCCTTTGTCCATTGGCAGTGAAGCTATTTGTCAATGTTTGTCAGAATTAGTCAACAAATTCTAGTTTGGAAGCATTGCAGATACAGCAACACTAACAGTATGATAGCAATCGTATACATTCTCTGAGCTGTCCTGTACAAATATGTCAGTTCTCATTTAATTGTACCACTGCAGTCAATCACCTCCCACCACATTTATGTATGTGCAGTTTCATGACATAACAGCAAGAAAGTCACTCCATCTTCTGATATCAGATCCAAGATAATAGACTAGTCTTTCTGGTCGCAGTCCTAATTAGATGTTGTGCATTTAGTTAGCCAGCTAGCAGTCAATCATTTCCAATGCATAATGAATGATGAAAACAGCCATTCCTATTTCTATTTCAAAGGAGTCAATAACAAGCATGTCTGGAGCTAGGAGCTAGTTAATTATGTGGATGTGTGGCATTTCCTGAGGTCCAAACGATTTTAAATGTTAAGGAAACTTTAATGCATTTTATTTAAAGGTCAACATGAGAAAAGTTAAATTTCTTCATGATGAATTGTCGAAAAAAGCACTTTGATTTCCTGGCCCAATTAGTTCATTTGAGGCCCTCTTCAGTCTCGCGTTTGTTGTAAGGCGCCCAACACGTTTAAGAATTTGATATTAGATTAAGTGCATTTCTGTCTGTGAAAGAACCCTTCACCGGGACAATTAGTTATACATAAAGCAGAGGCTACCATAATAACTTAATTAGCAAAGTAACATTTTCGTCAATTCAATCAAGGAAATATGAAAATTAAAATGTCACGGGTTGATTGAAATCCGTGGGGATATTTGAGTCAGTTCATGTGAGTTATGCGTATCTGCTTGTGTTTATGGGTCATCTGTATGCACCCTAAATATTGATCAGAAAACAGAGGCTTGCATAGATACATACATACAGGTGACTGCCAAAATAAAGGAAACACTTGAGTAAATTAAGGGTTCTGGCCGCTCTGTTATGGTGTGGGGTGAATTTTCCTGGCATGGTTTAGGTCCACACAACCCCTTAGAGGGCAAGGTAAATGGCAATAATTACAAAGCCATTCTGAGTGATCACCTTCATCCTATGGTGAAGCATTTCTAGACTGATGGGAGTGGTCTCTTCCGGGATGACAGTTCCTGGAACCACAGCGTGCAAGTGGTCACTGAATGGTTTGATGAGCATGAAAACAATGTAAACCTATATGCCATGGTCATCTCAGTCGCCAGATCTCAACCCAGTTGAACACTTATGAGAGATTCTGGAGCAGTGCCTGAGACAGCATTTTCCACCACCATCAAGCAAACATCAAATGATGGAATTTGTCATGGACGAATGGTGATGCACACACACACCTGTACACCTGTACACACACACACACACACACACACATATATATATATACACACACACACAGGCTTACTGTACCTATATCTGTTTTTAATGTATTCCTAAAAATAGTTATTTAATTTCTGTTCCAAATCGGAGCTTGGTCCCTTTGTTTGTATTATCTGTTCCAGGATTGAATGGGAAAAAAGTCTCATTGGAATACAAAACAGTAGCGCAGCCAACAGGTTCCCAAACTTGTGCAGAGCAGATCAACATTAGCAGGAGTGGTCAATGCTGTATTATCCACGCGTATGTACACACACGCGACACCATCCGGGCACTGAGCTCAGGGAAGACTCAGCGTGTCAGTGTTAGCGTAGCTCTGTGGTGAGAGCGGCCTCTCATCGCTTTGGCCACCGACGCTGACAGTCCATGGGGACAATGTTTACACCCCCGGCAACATCCCCCCTCCCCTCCCTGGCCTGCCTCTCCACATGCCACAATGCCAGGATCACCCAGAAGCTTCCTGGAGTTTGGTGGTGGGGGGTTCTCTGAGACACCTGTAGAGTCAGAGGTGAAAGGATCACACCCCCCACTCATCCTGATCCTGTGGATCTCTGCCCTCCAGCGGGGCTTTTCAGGGGGAGGGGGGGCGGCCCCGGGTTTGAGGGTCCCAGCTGTGTAAATGTTTTCAGTTGCTGTGTGACCGGGGCCCGGGCTCTTTTCTGATCGGGCGCCAAGACAAGCCTGGCTTCAGTTGTTCTTGGCAGCCGCTGCGGACGAAGGAATGTCAGCGTGACTTTTAAAAAATATGACGGTTTGTAATTTGGACCACGGAGTGAAAACCGAGCCCCTGGTACATTTTGTGATCGTCTAATTACCAAGGGGGGGCCTCGTTTTATACGCATCCAGGAATGGAGCCGTAAAGCCACTTGGCCCCCGAGGGTTATTTTCAGGGTAACGGCTCTGCGCCGCCTTATTTTCCTTAAGACGCAGAAGCCCCTGCCTCCTATATGTGTGAGCAGGGGCTGTGCCAGGCCTGCTGCAGCCAGCAGCTAATTGCTTTTTAACATTCAAAGAGACAGAAAAGGAAAGGAGAGAAGCCTTCTCAGCCTTTGTGCTCAGGTTAAGGCAGGCGAGGTGTAGTGCTCGTCGCTGGTACTAAGCGCCCGGGGAATTCTCCGCCTGTTCGGTCTCACACGGACATGCTACCCACGGCTGGCCATTTCAGTCTGGACTAGAATTGGTACAAACGTCTCACATCAGGGAAAAATGCTGTGTGATGGTATGTTACGCAAACATGATATACAATTACACACAAAACTGAGAATATACACACAAACATGCACATATATATGTGTGTGTGTGTGTGTGTGTGTATACATAGATAACTGCCAAAATATAGGAAACACTTGAGAAAATGAAGGGATTTAGTTAGGGACCAACGACCAAGTGTAGGTAGCCTCCAGAAACGGAGGTAGGTTTTTGTTTCAGTGTTTTTGTTTTGTTAGCAAAGTTTACCCGTAACATTTGCACTTCATGCATTCACTGTATACTAAGTGAGTCAGTGCCATCCTCGCCTTGTGTTGGTGTGCCTGTTTATCTTCTTGTTGCGCCACTTTGAGGTGTCCAATGGACAACCTATCCTGCTGTTACAGGCGCCTGAGACAGCGTTTTCCACCACCGTCAACAAAACACCAAATTATGGAATTTCTCATGGAAAAACGGTGTTGCATCTGTCCAATAGTTCCAGACACTTGTAGAATCCCAATGGCCCAACGCTCTATTAAGACACTTTATGTTGGTGTTTCCTTTATTTTGGCAGGTACCTGTATATTTAAATATTTTTTCAAATATATATTTTATTTGTAATTGTTTGTTAACCAATACAATAGAAATGTAGAAATGCTTTCTATACCTATTTTTATAGATTTTTGAGTATTATTTGCCAGTTGCCAGCTTGTGGACACCCTTGACCGCCACCTTCTGCTTGTCTGATTGTATGTCCCCCACCCCTTGTTCAACACCACCACCTAGTACTCGGGAATCCTATTTACAGGGCTAAACCAACTCACCCCCTCTGCTTCATGCAAAGAGGGGAGAAAAATCATGACAAACAGGGATAGCACACCACAAGATCATGTAAAACCCCTCTTTCCACCTCAATGGTTACTGCGACTCAGTCGATCGGATCAAACCAATCCAGAGCCCAGGATGGAAAGAGGGGGTCAGTGAGGGGGAGCGGGTGGAATCCCTTGATTCTGCTTCACCTCCCTTCGGAAAGTCACCAAATGTCATTGGCCCCTTGTGGCCCTATCATCTCCCTCACAGCCTGCTCGTAAATCCAGACACACAAACACAGCGGACACTCCAGACCCAAGGGGGGCACTGGGTATTAACAGGTAGGAATTCCCCAGACGTGGAGCTGTTCAATTCAAACCCGCTGCTTCTGCTTCATAATGTTATGCCTGATAATGTTAAGTAGATAAATACACAAAGAGTTTAGAAGTGTGGACGCAGCTCAACTGTATCAGCCTCTCAACAAATGTAATGGTGGGTGGTATGTGTGTGTGTGTGTGTTTGTGTGTGTTGGGGGTTGGTCGAGGGGGTGGGGGTGGCTGAGACTGCTAAAGAGATGTACCAAGGTAATTTCGAAGCGTAGGCTCAAGCATAGATATGTCAAATATTTAACAAATGAATGAGTTCTTAATCTAGGCTCAGGGGAGCCGAGCATGCTGATAAGGTTTTTTGTTTTTTCCTTTATTAAGATAATTTCTCTGGAGTGTGCCCTGATTCTCCGGCTTTGTTCGGAAATCCCCGCCGCGCTCCCGGATGAAGTCGTGGTGCTGGAGATGAGGAAAGAAGAAGCCCTGAAATGTGGAGAGACAAAAGTGTGCAATCCGAGAAGCCCGTTCCCGGCGCGCTGGTCCCATTGTGTGTCGTGTGTTTTCTTTCTCTTCTCTCCATTCTGTCTGATCTTAATTAGGCTAATTGAAAACTTAAATGGAAGATTTTTTTTCTTTTTTCTCCCTAATTAAAACCCTGTTTCAACTGTATTCAGTGAACATTTGCATAAACTCTGTACCAAATGCCAGGTGACAGTGAAATTTAAGCACAGAGAGAGAGAGAGAGAGAGAGAGAGAGACTGGGCACAAATTTATGAATTTTCAATCGGCTTTGATTGTCGGCTTACCAAGAAATGACCTGGCAGCTGTGGGAAGGAAATTATTCTGTAGACATGGCTTTGCACAGATTTATGATTACTTGAAGTTGTTTCTGGTAAAACCCATACATATATTTGCATAAGACTGGGGACTGAAGCATACATACTATGCTACAGCAGGAAGCAGAGGTGCATCTGTGCGTAAGTTCTCCACAGGAATGGCGTTTGACATTGTCAGTTTCCCTTCTTCCCCCGCTCACCTTTAAACATGATTTAGTTCTACACAGGCCACATCAAAAGACCTTGTATTACACAAGGACAAATCTGTTTTTCAACACGTTGACCTTTTCATATATTTTGTGTGCCCGTGATTTGACACAGAAAGAATCTGCAAAACGATTGTGGATTTGCTACGCTAGATGAGGTGCTACAGCCACAAGATGGCTATCAAGCAACCACAAAACCCCGGCAGTCAGAAGACCCTGGAGAAAAGCCTTAGCTTGCTGGGCTGCTTGTTTGAATGCCCCCAAAGAGGTACTTATGATCTTCTGTGTTCTGCCTCCCCCCTCAGGCCATTAAACTAACACTGTCCAGGGACGTATTTACAGCCCGAAAACGTCACGACCACGGAAAAGTATCAGTGAGGTCAGTGAGAAAGAAGCTGGGCAGTCACACAAGCTGCAGATACAGTAAACAGATGAAATCAGAAGCTATTAACAGAGGAGGACGGGTTAGGTAAGCGATATGGCAGGCCGTCCCACATGCCAGGCTGGGGATCCTAAGATAGGTACATCAAACAAATGCACCAATAAGAAGAGACCAATAACATTGAGCAATGAGCCGGCTGATAGGCTAAGGAACAGAACTGGGCTGCTGCCAGCTGTAGAATGCCTTAGCTTGCCTCTGAGGAACTTTGGCCCTGTGGATCATAGAATAAGACTAATGGAACAGCAACAGATTAAGAGAGAGGTGCTTTGTGGAACTTGGTGGGGGGCATGCGGGGGGGGGGTGTGGCAGAGAAAGAGAGAGAGAGAGAGGGAGAAAGAGAGAGAGAGGCCAGTTCTGTAAACCTGGCAGAGCTGTGGCTGCCACAGACATCAACTCCAAATTTGCATATTCACGGCTCAATTTGCACTTGGCTATGCAAATGTATGCAAACATCGTTTGAGAACATTTCAAAAATAGAAACCAGAATTCAAAACTGCTCCACGCCATTTAATATGCAACCACACAGAAAGGAAATTGAAAACGAGCGAGGAGGCAAAGTCGGTGGCGGGTGTCTCTTTCACCTTTACGTGCCGCTCCATGTATCCCTGTCACTTCCAAGGGGGATTAATAAAGTTTCTCAAAACAGTTTTTTCCTGCAACGTGCACGGCCTCAACACGCCCTGCATGCATTCAGTGTTTCCAGTAAAATCCCATATTAAGATCAAATTGACAAGCCGACAGCCACAAGAGTGAGAGGGAGAGAGAGAAAGAGGGAGAGTGAGAGGGAGGTATGGAGAGGGCGGGGTGGGGCCAGAAGAAGAGAGGTGTATGGTGCCCACCAAAGCTCATCCAGTAGAATGGATTAGTATGTTAAGCGGTGGCTGGGTTTCCCAGCATGGAGTTTACAGGTTACTGCATCTGTTGTTGTATGCTGCTGTTACTCTGTTACTTTCATGGCTCTTGATTGGGCCCTCTCCATATCGGGGCTTGATGGCTTCGGGTCACTGTGGTGCCCACACACGGTGCTGGGAGTTATCCTCATGTTTCCGTCCAATTATCTGCCTATTCACCAATCTATTCCCCCACCAGTGTTTTTCTTTTCAGGTATTTGCACAGCACAGTCTGGTCCAAAAGAGGTGTGCTGAATAAAATCTATTTTGCACAAAGAGAGGTGTAGGAGAGGTGGCTCTACAGTAAAACAAAATCCACTTTCCCAAAAAGCCCATTAAGCTGTTGGGCAGCAGGCAGGGTAATCCTCTCCCCTGGCACAGAATCCGGCATGGTACCTGCATGGGGGCGCTATCGGCCAGAAGAGCTTTATCTCTGCCCTGCGACACTCGGCAATACGCATTTTCATATTACAGGATAAACGGCCCCAAGTGTGTTGTGGCTATAATCCTCTCTCTCTCTCTCTCTCTCTCTCTCTCTCTCTCTCTCTCTTTCTTTCTTTTTTGATTTCCTTTCTTATAGTTGATTTTGATGTTTTAAAAGTCAATAGCCTCTTTCTTTCTCTCTTTCTCTCTCTCACTCTCTCCCACTAACTCTCTTTCTCTATCTGTCCCTCCCTCTCTGGTTCTCTCTGTCCCTCTCAGTTCACTTCAATTCAAAATGCTTTATTGCCATGTTATATATGTTATGTACATGTTGCCAAAGCTAACAAGAAAAATTAAATAAAAACATTTCTTGCACAACATATGTTTTTCATTTTTCCAACTCGATTCTAGTATGATTCTCTCTTTTTTTGCAGATTATTTAAAGGTTTGGAAAGTTGGGAATCTCTCTCTTTCTCTCTCTCTCTCCCTCTCTCTCTCTCTTTCTCTCTCTCTCTCTCTCTGCACTTACTTGCAGACGTAAGTCAGGGTAAACGTTTTGCATGTCACTGAATATGAGAGGAAGTTGCAGTTGTGTTCTTAGTCTCATTTTCTGCATGTCTCACAGCAAGAAACTTGCCCAGCTCTCAACGACATTGGCTCATTGGGATCGTGTGTGTTGTGCTGAGAGACGAGAGCCCCCTGGAAGGCTTGTTAAACGTTGCCACAGACGACGGCAGCCTTGTTGTGCCCGGTGTTAAGTTTACAACGCCAGGCTCTGCAGTAAAGCAAACCCCAGCTAATTACCGTCAGTATGTGAGTGGCAGCGGGCAGCACCAGTGCCTTACCACAACCGCTGCCTTAATCAGTATTTATTAGGAGACTCAGCAGGGCCTTTGGCTCCTGCCCTCTCCCGTTCCTCTCCCATTCTCCATCTTTTTCTCTTCTTTCAGTCTCTCCTTCTTCTTTCCATCTCTTTCTCTTCCCCCTCTCTCAATCTCTCTCTCCTCTCTCTGTCTCTCCCTCCTCTATCCATGTCTCCATCCTCTGTCCCTCCCCTGTCCCTCTTCTCTCCATCTCTCCCTCTTCTCTGCATCTCTCCATCTTCTCTCTGCCTCTCATCTTCTCTCCATCTTTCCCTCCTCTCTCCATCTCAGCTCCTGCATCTGCTTTCATACATAGCTGATAAACAAACACTAAGGGCATATTACCTCCAATCTGGATGAAGACTAAACTCTTCTCTCTATGTCCAGGCCATGGTCATTACAGGCCTGGACTACTGCAACGCCTTGTGGGCTGACCTTCCAGCCTCCACCATCAAGTCACTACAACTCATCCAGAATGCGGCCGCAGGTCTGGTTTTCAACATGTCACTCCACTCCACACCACTCTTCACTGGCTCCCGGTTGCAGCTCGCATTCTATTCAAGTCATTGGTGCCGGCATACGTGGCCATGAGGGGTACTGCTCCCTCCTATCGTCAGTCACTTATCACATCCTACACTCCTTCCAGATCCAGTCCTCTCTGCACAACTGCCCCTTCTTATGGCCTCTTCTCTGCCTTCTTACCTAGGATGGTAGAAACTCTAGTTATCTTCTGAAAAAGACTGATATATATATGCCATTTATCAGACGCCTTTTATCCAAAGCGACTTACAGTAGTGAATGCATACATTTTTCAGTGTATGTTGTCCCAGTGAGAATCAAACACACAACCTAAGCATTGTCAACGCCGTGCTCTACCTACTGAGCCACACAGAACCAAGCAAAATGTTTAGACTTCACCTCCAATTCAAAAAAAGAAAAGAAAAACTATTTTAATAACCTTTCTCTTCCCTTTGTATGACAGGTTTTGTGGCATGTGTATGCAACTTGTAACTTGCCAGCTGTAACTTGACTGTAACTGTTCAATAGCTCTAGCGATGATCTCTAGCCATTTTAATGCACTCTTGTAAATCGCTTTGGATAAAAGTGTCTGCCAAATAACTGAATTATAAACATTTGGACATGTCATGCTGTTCAGTACTACTGGTGGAGAAACGGCACAGTTGGCTTGCTTCTTCTTGTTTTTAGTTTTGTTGTTCTATTTTGGGGGTGGGGGGTGATACAGTGGACAGGCAGGCGGGGGCTCGGTGTTCCATCAGAAACCCCTGAGTCACTGACAGTACCTTTCACGAGCGAGGGTCCTGTGAAAGACCAGTGAGACTGGCGTGACTCCTACTGTGAAGTTGCATCTCTCACATTCAGTCAAAATGCTTTGTTGTCTCAGTTGCTTTAATAGTGAACCTTATACGTAGTTCAGGATCTAGTACGCGAGGATTCGCCTGCGAATATTATGTACTTATGTATTACGTGCTTCGAGCAGAAGAGCCAAGTTAAGTTCTTCACACAATAATGAGCAGGATAATACTATAACAACACAAGCGATTGTGACCTGGCTTCTACATCTCTGAGGATTTGAACAGAAACTTGAAAACGGCAATCGCCTTAAATACTTTTCCATTCGCAGGCTTTCCTTCAAATGGCCTTTAACACTTTTGCACTTCATAAATGGGTATAAGCCTCATTTGGTACAGGAGAGAAGGGTCTGGGGGGGCTTTGAAAAGGATTGCGTTAACATTTTGAGCGGAGAGAGGAGGTTGCGGGCCAGAAAGTGGCTGCTGCCTCTTTAAGATGGGTTTAAGTGATCAAAATTTCATGCACGGTTGCCATTGGTGGGATAATGTTACGCTTTAAGAGTTGTCTAATGGTTGCCATGTGTGAGAGGAGGGGGAGGGTCATGGAATGGGAGGGGCAGTATAGGGGTGGTGGGGGGGTTGAGGGGAGGGGTTAGGAGGGCTGGGCACTAGAGAGTTTGGAAGCGAAGTGGAGAGAAGTGAGGAGAAGTTTCTCTCGAGGGTTGGGGAAGGCCAGCCATATGAGATTACAGCATACCTCAGAAATGTGCTGGTCGGGACAGTTTGTGTATTTTGGGAAGCGCTCCAAATTTTCCACAGACAGCTTTTCTTTTTGGGGGGTGGGGGCATTCCCTCTCTCTTGCCCCCCCACCCTGCCTCTTCTCCTTATGGTTTGGACTAATTGTGCCTCTGCTCAGGGCAGGAGACCATGTTGAGTCAATATGAGAATATGAGTCTCCCTTCTTTTTTATTCTGTTTTTCTTCCCCGCTCTCTTCCCCCTCTCTCTCCAAACACCCAGTGATAGTCTGTATATTGTTAATGCAAAGGATAACATGTATGTATATTTTCAAACACATTCATTTTTGCTTCTTTTGGAGGCTTTCAGAGGTGACGATTTGCACAGGGCAGGGATAAGGGAAGAGCCAAAGGTTCTAGTTTGTGAATCACAGACAAGCCGTGCTGTACCTTGGGATATATTTATGTAATTATGCACTCCAGCGCTAGACCTGTGTGAGGAGAACAAAGTAGCATGGATGCCTTACTCTTTCAGTTCTTTGAAATGAAGTCACTGAGGTGTGTCTCGGTTCTTAACCGGAGTGAATTTGATAAAGACAGTATATAATGCGCACGGTGAGTGAGGGGTCTGTTTATTGGCGCAGGCTGTTAGTCTCTCTGAAGCAGCTGAACCGGGCTGATGAGATGGATATAATTGCGGGTGTAATTGTATGTTTGAGGTTGCGATCGTGCTGGGCTGGAGCGCCGGGGGGTCGGGACCCCACACTGGGCTGGAGCGCCAGAGGGGTGAGACACCCCCATGCAGGAGTCATTAAGCTGAACTGGGCCAGGGTTCCACTTGTCCATCAATGGAGCCGCGTACAGACCAGACCCCACCGCACCACTGGGCTGCGTGAGGCTGCTCGCTAAGGGGGCTCCCCACACTGACCCGACCCACTGTTCGCTGAGGGAGGGGGGGCTCTCCTAACTGACGTGGCCCACTGCTCACCACACTGACCTGACCCACTGGGGGGCTCCACACACTGTCCTGACCCACGTACGCATCTGAGGTCAAAAGCACTGGCTCCCTGCTCTTCAGTCATTGTTGCTTGGCGACTTGTCTGTTTTCAAAAGCACAGCACAAAAGCTGCAGCCTGTTTGTGGCTCAGCGATGCTACTGAAGGGTGCTCCAGGGTTTGCATGTCTATCTTAGTTACCACAGGCCTCAGCTCAATCAACATTTGCCCTTGATATTTTCTTGTACACTAACGCAAGTGTACGTTTTTCAAAAAAATTCATTCACTCAGTTTGGTGAGTTTATTTAGGTGATTTCTGAGCTGTTTGTCTGTTCATGACGGAAGAGAGCAAGCCCTAGCATTTCATTGCAAGTCAAAGTTAGGAATGAACGTAGACTCAATCCAGGCCGCTCTCGATCTCAGATTTCACCGGTGTGAATTTTCTGCTACATCGATCAATCAGTTAAATTCACACGCCATTGTATCGACAGCAGAGCTCTGTTCTAGATATATGTTAAATAAAGTAACTAGAATGTTTCAAGCTCTGAAAATCCAGCATCCTGCAAATTCATTATATTTCAACTGATTCCACGACTTGTGTTTTCACAGATCTTACGGATAGCATTTAGCGTTGCTGTACGTCCCACACTTCACTGGCTTCTCTGATTTTTGTATGTCCTTTGGCCCACATGCCAGCGTTTTGGGAAGTAGGTTGGTATTTTTAAGGTACTACGGCGCTGAGTCTAATTTGGTCCATATAATTTATCATTTTGAAAATGTGACAACAAGCAATTGCTTAGTTGGTGTGGAAGATTCAAGATATAATACTACACAATGAACACTGTTACGGCATTTTGTCTTCTAGAACATTTTTACCCTGTCCCAAAAATGTCCATTAACAAATATTGTAGCAATTGTTTTGTGTAGAAGTAAACAATTTAATGCCAAATCATCTTAGCATATGACTGAAAATATAATACAGGGGGCGTTATGTGTGGCTCAGTAGATAGAGCATGGCGTTGGCAACACTTAGGTTGTGGGTTCAATTCCCACTGGGACCACATATACTGAAAAATGTATGCATTCACAACTGTAAGTCGCTTTGGATAAAAAGCATCTGCTAAATGGCATATATTATATTATGTAAACATGAATGACAGAATATAAGGTTTGAGAAGATATAGGTATGCAACCAAATACACCACGGGACTGCAGGCTAGTGTAGCTAGTATTTTTCTATTTCAATCAATATTACGTTTTGCCTTAATTAATAAAACATTTTTGTCTTAAGTTTTCCACTGTTTTGTCTGTATGTAGAAAGAGCTGGACTGAAATCCAGAATCCCCTGCAACCCTTGTAGACTGGGTTTCAAGGCCCCTGGTGCACCTTACATTCTTCCTTGCAGCGTGTATCGAACAGTCACTCCCACGCCCCTTTAAAAGAGACTCTTGGCCAGAGAAATAGTGTTTCGCGAGACAGACATTGATGACAGATGTTGCAATATAAATTAAAGAGGGAGGCAATTAAAATATCAACTTGATTGCATTTTTTTCCTTTTTTCCCCAACCCTGTCTAATTTGTAAGTAGCACCAGAGCGGAAAGAGGAAGAGGCTGTTAGTATATTTTATATATCTGGCGGGTAGGTGTCCCTCCCTGCCCAGGGAAGAGAGGGAGAGAGGGGGGGGGGAGGGGTGCACTCCTTACGGTGTGTTGATATACTCTTTCCACTTTAAAAATTACAATAGCCTGTTCTTATTTTCTTTTGATCTAACTCGACTTACTTAGTTACTTAAGGGACTTAAGAGTGAAGTCCCCTATTATCTAAATGATATAATTAAATGACCGCAACACTAAACATAAATGTCGACCTTTTAACATTGTTTTGCCTTAGAGTCGCAGCCCTGTTGAAAAGAAGGCAGAGAATGTCATCCTTCAGTTCTGCTTTATTTGAGCTGCTTTACGGATTATGGCCCCTATATCCATCGTCGGCTGTCTTTTAATGGGTCATTTCGGATATGGGTACCATGAAAATGTCACACACTGTAGTGCTACATTATAGTCTTACATCATTGTTTTATGAATAAGTCGCATTTTTGTACATATTGCAGTCAATTATTTTCCAAGACTTCTGGCAGTAATATCACGAAGCAGTCTTAGATAACGAAAAAAAAGTCCAACAAAGTCTGCTATGTAATGAAAATGAAATGATAAAACTTGATTCATTCATTCAATCAAACAGCTGACCTGAAATTAAACTCACAATTAAATGCTATAGGTCCGCCGACCGATATCTCTGTGTCCCAGTGGAACCCTGGTTGTTCAGTTTGCCCCCGGTTTTGTCACACAATGTGCAACATTTACTTACTTACTTATCTAGTTCTAGTATATAACTCATACTTTTCTTTTCTTCCTTGCTTTTATTACTTTATTATCGTCCTTCAAGGAAATTTGCCTTGTTTCACGACAGAGGAACATTTGAAACACCAGACAAATATCCCACGTTGCCAGAATTGACCATTTCAGTAAAAAAACTAAGCATGCACACATCACATATTATTAACAATATAAATATATAAATACATTAAACGGTAACCATGGCATGAGTAACTTCCATTATTAAAGAGTGAATTAAATTACACAATTTTCATTAAAGCATAGTCACAGTGCCATGGGTTTTACAGTGATTATTGAAGAGTACATTTTAAATTTTAATCTAATTTAAACCTTGAATTCATATATAAAATGAGCAATGACCAAACTGGAGTTGTATACAGTGCCGGGCAGTGCTGCACCCTTTACATCCTAGAATGAATAAGAATTTATGAAAAATTGAATCAAATAAACCCAATGCATGTTTTATGTTTTGCGGTTATTCTCACAAACAAACAAAAAAAGGTGCTATTGAGACAGATTTGAATGGGAGTTTAGTCAGAGCAACAAAGCTTTGTTTATATGCCTGTCTACATCTCAAGAACTCACAACTTCTGGTATGTGTATGGGCACTGTGGATCGTCGGCTCTTTCCTGTCCAATGAGATTGGGGGAGAGCTTTAGGATTCTGATAGGTCACGAGAAAGGAATGATTAACTCAGTATTGATCCAGTTGTTTTCTTGAATAAAATCCCTTTAAAGTATGAATGTTTGCAAAAACGTCTGCAAAAAAAACGCCTATCCTATCCTATACCCTGTGCTTTACCGGACCATTACCAGACCGTTGCTTGTGGTCACTGCTTGGTAGGGAGCAGTGCTGTATTTGATGGACAGCGTGGTCGTGCTCCTCTCATTGAACGCGTTCCAAAAAATCGACCCGCCTCCTCACAAAACGTTTATCTCTCCCTGGCTTACACACAGCCTGGCCCACACTCAGCCCCTTTCCGCCGATAGTTATCTGCCTTAAAAGACGTCGATTCCCACTTTATCTCATATCAACAGCACCTTGCGACACGCACAGGCCCGCACTGCAAATCCCATTACTTTCATTCTTAACTAATACCAGGGCCGCGCTGGATCCTGTCAGGGCTCAAGGCACAAAACATTCGCCTCTTCGCCCCATTTCGGCAAATCGCTCTCGCTCCCTCGCTCGGAGGGGGGAGAAAAAAGGAAAAAAAGGTACAAATTCTCACTGGCACGTTGAAATAAAAACCAATCTAAGCGCAGCTGCCATCCCAGAGTGCCCACTGGAGAGCTGGTGCCCTTTGTGTGATAGTATCATCTGTCCGTCTCTCTGTCCTAATAGGGAGCTCGGAAAGCCTGACCTGGGGTGAGGACGTGCTAGATACCAGGTGCACGCACACACACACACACACACACACACACACACATGTGTTCGAACCCACACAGACACACACACGCACACATATGGGTCAAGGTCAGAGTGCATCTGAGTGGACTCAGTGGCACAAATCAGACGGTGTCAAGTGTCTCAAAGGCTAGCACTGTCAAAACAAGGCCTGTGGTGTCTGAACTGTGATACAAACAGAGGATCGTGTTATTGTGATGTTTAACTGTGGTATAGACAGAATATGTTACTGTAGTGTTCGACTGTAGTATAAACAGAATATGTTATTGTACTGTTGAACTGTAGTATAAACAGAAGAATATGCTATTATAGTCTTTAGCTGTAGTACAAACAGAAGATTATGTGATTGTAGTGCTTAACTGTAGTACAAACAGAGAACATGTGATTGTAGTGCTTAACTGTAGTACAACAGAGAATATGTTATTGCAATGTTTAACTGTAGTACAAACATAAGATTATGTTATTGTAGTGTTTAACTGTAGTACAAACAGAGAATATGTTTGTGCAGTGTTTAACTGCCGTACAAACATAAGATTATGTTACTGTACTGTTTGAAGTGTAATACGCCTAATTCGTCTGGTGTAAGTAGGATGCACGATAGCCATATGAACATGTTGCAGCTGCACGGATGTATGGATACCTTACTGGATCTAAACAGATGTGTTTCTCTGTACTCTATGTCTACTGAAGCTGTGTAAATGTGTTGTAGCCCTGCAACTTACAATGTGTCTCTACGCGTGGCTCTGTTTTAGCCATGTGGATGAGCTGGCTGTGCAGCAGAGCACTGCTCATAGACCCAGTGACCTCCCCACTCACTCTTTAAACAGCTCAGGGTGCTAAGGCAGGGCCCCCCTCCTCATGCCAGGACCTGTTTGTTTGCTCGGGGGGCCTCTTTGAGAACTCCCCCCCACCCCCACCCCCGCGACCCCGGCGACCTGACGCATTCCTCCCCAGCATGATTGGCAGCCCATGCAAATGCCGCTCGCCGCTGACTGGCAGCTGGAGCCACTCCGTGCCCTTCCCACAATGCCCCTGGCCCCTCCCCATCAATAGACACAAAGTTGGCTGAGTTGTTGAGATAAACAGTGACCTTCTGACCTCCCCCTGACTTGTGCTTTCACGGGAACCGAATCTTCTCCAAATCTGTCATGGAATGTAAAGTCTCTCTCTCTCTCTCTTCCTGGTTTTATCTCTCTATCTCTCTCTTCCCTTCCATTTCTTTCTATCCCCCCCTCCCCTCTATCTCGTTCTTTCTCTCTCCAGCTGTGGAAGCCTCACTGTGCGAGAAACTTCTTTATTTAAATTTCTTTTTTTTTCTTTTTTATTCAGCTTGCAGACAATGTCTCATTAGCATAAATTTGGTTTCGTTTTCTCGCTGTCTCTCTAATGTCACAGCCAGATATCTGTGTCATTGGGTGGAAGGGTAAACAGCTCGGCGTTGCGTGCTGTCTGTGGGAAGCTCGGCGTCACCTGGAGACGAGCCCTGCGGATACGCAGCCCCGTGCGAGGGAGCTCTCTGCAGGAGCGGGCTCCTCTCTCTCTCTCTCCCGGTGTGACATCCTCAGAACACTCAAATACGAGGAGGCGAAGAGGGAAGAGGACGATAATCATCAGAGCTGATAGCAGAAAAAAAAGGGATTGGTGACACCATTAACCTTGACATTGATAGCTCCTCCGCCAACCTTCTCTGATTGGTCACTCGTATTGATCTGGCACACAAACTTCAACAATGTATAGCATTGGCCAACCTCTTTGTCACCTGCTGCTTCAGTAGCTACTCCTCTGGCTTCGATATTATGGAAGAGCTCTTTGTGGAGCTGAAGGTATGAGGGGCTCTAATCCCCGTTGTCTCCTTCGGCCTCTCGGGGGTTTCACCCTCCAGTGAGGCTGCGCTTAACCATCGGGGTGTCCTGGCAACCAGAGCAGCGGTATTTCGTGGCCACGGATCCCTCTGTGAAAGGTCGTGCCTGTGCCACATGCCAATGGACTCAGCAACGCCAACCCGGGAGAAGGCTGGGAGGGTGTGTGTGTGTGTGGGAGTGTTTGTGTGTGAGTGGGTGAATGCTGGGAGGGTGTGTGTGTGTGTGTGTGTGTGTGTGTGTGTCTGTCTGTGAGTGCATGGGCCTGTTTCTCACATGTATGTGTGTGTATGCTTGTGTGTGTCTCACATGCACTTATGTGTGTGTGTGTGTGTGTGTGTGTGTGTGTGTGTGTGTGTGTGTTACTCACATGTACATGAAGGTGTGTGTCTGTGTGTTTCTTGCATGCACATGCATGTATGTGTGTGTTTTTGCTGTTCTGTATGTGACCGCATTGTTGGGGAAGGCCAATGTTTACTCTTGAGGACATTTTTCACTTGCAGGTGAACTGCCTCCTGAGATTAAGCTGCGTCGCTGTGTGTGTCCCCAATGCACTGGTGTCAGAAAGCTGACTCAGCTGCATGCGCACCTGCAGAACCTCCTTGCCTCCATGTTACATTGTCATGGACTGTGGTCACTTCCCTAACCCCCACCATCCTGAGAAGAACATCACACATCATGAGCTCCCTTTCATGGAGTCCTGGCCCTCCTGGAGATTTTTCTCTCCCTCTCTCTCTCAGGAAGAGGAAGAGCACAACCATTCGCCATTTGGACTTCAATGGAAGCTGTGTGGACAGGCATTGTTGCGTGGCTGTTTTCCTGTAGATGGAGGGGGAGGAAGAGTGTGTGTAGAGAAGGTGGGGTGGGCATCGGGGGGGATGATCTTTTCACAGGCTGAATGCAGGAATGTCTCCAGCCACTTATTCTCTGTGTCCCCGTGGCCACCCGATTACAGCTTTCTCAGAACCCTGGGTGGTTTTGGATGGGGAAGGATAAGAGGTAGTTAGAGGGAGAAAGAGAAAGAAAGGGGAGGAGGGTGAATTTGAGAAAAGAAGAAGACAGCGAGACAAAGGGGAAGAGACAGTGAAAGAAACAGGGCAGATAGACATTGTGGCGGTGCAAATCAGTTTCCCACAATTGTATTTTTTGGGGGGTTTCAAAGTTCACCTTCATCATGTTAGTCTCTCTCACACTTGCTCCACGTGTTGCCCTGATGAACAGGTGACAGGTGAAGGTAATCAGTCCACGCAGGACTAGCGTAGCATCCTCAAAGATGCACTGCTCTGTCAAGCCAAGACACTTCCTTCAGATTCACAGGAAGCTGGAGAATCTTTCCCATTTTTATTGGAAAAATCGGGATCCAGATATCATTTATTCACCATCAGTGTGGTATCTGACCGACCAGGTCAGCTTTACAAGGGCGAGAGGCACAAAGCAAAAACATGCAGATTTAGTGTGGTCGCAATCAGCGTGAGGTTCGCACCCTATTTATTAAGACTAGCTATGTAAAGCAGATAATTACGCCGTCGCTGTACAGAAAGGCCCTATTGTTGCAGTTAGGGACACACACACACACACACACACACACACACATCACAGAACACAATGGGCTTTAGTGCGTTAGCCTACTGTACCTGTTCATGACAGCACATGTAAAAACAAATACATTCTGAAAACCTATTACAACTACAAAATATGAAAGAGAACAAGGAATTTTGATCTCTGCGCTACAAAATGAACAGCTGAAGAAAGGATGATAACACAATAATAATCAGACAGGCCACAATGATAAAATTAATTTTATTGTAAAGGCACTATGGGCAAAAAAACTGACAGTATTCCACTTAAATTAATATTATTGGCATGTCATGGGTAGGCAGTAACAGATGCATACAACACGTGCATGAGGTACAGAACATTGTCAAATCGGGGCCGTGAAGCCTACAGATCTTGTGACTTTATGCCCATAATGTATTTCCCCTCTACGTGTCTATTGAAGGATGATTTACCCTCTTAAGGCCACAAAATTTCCCATATTCATAATTTCCCATGACTACTTTCTTGTAAACCGAGCAGAGAAATGTAATAATGCATGGCTACAAACGGGTTCCAGTGACAGTGGCCGTATCGCGATTCCAAATCTATACATAAGTTTGTTGAACACTCTATTTTATTTTATGCCAGTTAGATGTATGCACAGCAAGAAATCCATGGACTGTATCAAGGCCAAAGGCGCGCAGTGTCACTATCGGTGAAAAAAACATGAAACAAAAAACAATAGTTATGAATTTCTAAGAAGTGTTATACATTGCAATGCATGACCTTGTGTTGTTAACACCTGGTGCAGACAGGTTCTTATCACAATATGCTTGAGACATGTTTTCTCATGAATATTCACAGTTGTTGTGGATAGAGGAGAGAGATCATGGCCCTCACCCAAACTCTTCAGGAATGACCGGAAGTCATGGTTGGGTTTTATTGTAGAAGATGAACAGTCGTTGTGTGGGCAGTTTTGATCAGCATTTTCCAGCATTCAGAATTCTCCACACTGCCGACGTCCTTCCTCAGGTTAGCTCGTTAAGCCTGCACCGTACTTATCTCAGTGTGGAATTAGTTAATCCTCTCTTAACCACAGACGCCATCCCTGTTGAAAATGCTGATGGGCTGTTGAGTACGCTGGTTGCATTTTTAAATGCGCTGTCTGGTGGCTTCCTTCTACCCGAGCTCAGAGAAGCTTCTGGAACAGACCACGGGCACATAAATTCACAGCATCGTAGACTCAGTATTGACAGAGCTTGTTATTTATGTGCATATATAGTTGTTTTTATGTATGTGTGTGTGTATTTATGTATGTATATATATATATATATATATATATATATATATATATATATATAGTGAGTATAAAAATGTAATTATATTCACCCCCTTTGGTATTTTTCACATACTACTAATACTTGGTAGAAGCACCTTTGGATTTAATTACAGCTGTGAGTCTATCTCAGTAAGTCTCTACCAGCTTTGCACATCTGGACATTGCAATTTTTGTCAATTTTTCTTTACAAAATTGCTTGAGCTCCATCAGGTTGGATGGGGACTGGTAGTGAAGAGCAATTTTCACATCTTTCCACAGATTCTGTCACGGTTTTACCTTGCTCGGCCGCTGGAGGGCGCTTGACCATGTGATGGCCTGTTTTCTTTTGTTTTGTGTGAGCAATCATTGTCATATCCACTTTCCTTATATGGTCTTTTGTCGGTGTGTTTTCCGATCACGGCCAGCTGTGGATTATCAGTGTTTATTTCGCCTACTATTTAAGGTCTGCGTTTTCCTCAACAAATGCTTCTGTGTAAACCATTATTACGCTCTAGCCGGTACTTCTAACTAAGGGTTAACTTACCACTCTGTGGTCTCTCAGTTAAAGAGAGAAGGTACTTCGTATTATTCCAAACAAAGGGTTAACTTACCACTCTGTGGTTCTCTCAGTTAAAGAGAGAGGGGTCTAATTGAGTTATCTCTACTCTTTGTTTGTCGGGGCTATTGTTCCCCAGAGCTAAAGTCTATAGCTATTTGTTTTCCACGCACCTCATTGAGGAGCGTTCGCCCTTCTAGGGTTGTTTCTGTTGCGTTTATTCCCGTGGAGTTTGTCCTGGGGTTTTCTTTTGTTTCCCCGCTCCCTAGTCTGTTTTCAGATTTAGTGGCTGGTCGCTTGCGTCCAGCTTTTAGATACCCGTGAAATCTGCATGTGGCTCTTCCACCTTCGACCCACACTACAGATTCTCAATGAGATTGATTGATTTTTTTGTTTGTTTTTAAACCACTCCAATGTGGCTTTTGCTGTATGCTTTGGGTCATTGTCCTGCTGGAATATACATCTTCTCCCAAGTCCCAGGTCTCTTGCAGACTGCAACAGGTTTTCCTCCAGGATTTGTCTATATCTTGCTCCATCCATTTTGCCCTCTATTTTGACAAGTTTTCCAGTCCCTGAAGCAGAAAAGCATCTCCATAGCATTAGGCTACCGCCACCATGTTTCATGGTAGGGATAGTGTTCTTGGGATGATTGGCAGTGTTCGGCTTACACCAAACGTAGCGCCTAATGTTGATGCCAAAAAGTTAAATCTTGGTCTCATCAGACTATAGAATCTTCCCCCACTTGGTTTGAGAGTTTCCCACATGTGTTCTGCCAAACTCTAGGTAAGATTTAATGTGAGTTTTTTTCAACAATGGCTTTCTTTTTGCCACCTATTTATTTTTGTTATTGTTGTCCCATGGACAATTTCTCCCATCTCTGCCATGGAAAACTGTACCTCCATCAGAGTTACCATAAACCTTTTGGTGGCCTCCCTAGTGCCCTTCTTGCACGGATGCTCAGTTTTGGAAGATGGCTTGTTCTAGGTAAATTCACAGTTGTGCCATATTCTCTCCATTTCTTTATGATGGACTTAATGGTGCTATTAGAGTTAGAGTTGATATTAGAGTGTCTTTGAAATCTTCTTATATCTTTCCCCTGATTGGTGCTTTGAAAAAAATATTTTCTCGGATTTGCTTTGAATGTTTTTTGGTCTTCATGATAAAGCTCTCATTTGGAAATCCACTAACCAACTGTGGGACCTCTCATAGATTTGAAACACCTTAAATACACAGGTGGACTCCAATCAAATAATTATGTGACCTCTGAAGACCTCTGAGTGCACCAGTTTTTTTAGTGTGTGTTAGAAAATGGGGTTAATACTTATGCAATCAATTATTGTCTGTTTTTTATTTCTAATTAATTAACAAAAAGCTATAGAGTTATTTTTTTTGACATTATAGAGTATTTTGTATTGATCAGTGGCAAGAAATCCCAATTAAAGCCATTTTGATTCCACGAAGTGAAAAAATAAAATGTGAAAAATGCCAAAGGGAGTCAACATTTTTTATACCCACTGTCTATATACTGTGTGTGTGTGTGTGTGTGTGTGTGTGTGTGTGTGTGTGTGTTTGTGTGTGTGTGTGTGTGTGTGTATGTATGCATGTAAATGTACAGGCAACTGTAAATAAAATGAACTAATATAAAAACAGGAAACAGTTCAGTAAATGAGTGACACAAAGTTTATCGAAAGCAGGTACTTCCATGCAGGTGTGGTTCCTCAGTTAATTTAACAATTAACATCCCATCATGTTTAGGGTCATATATAAAAGTTTAGGCTCAGTTGCCCATTATTTTGGCTATCATGGCTAGAAGAAGAGATCTGAGTGAAAGACAGGTGATTGGATGTTTGGGCACGTTTGGCAGGAGATTCAGTGATGAAGACTGAATACAAAGCCTGTGATCACCTTCATCCTTGGTGAAGCATTTCTCTCCTGGTGGGAATGGTCTCTTTCAGAATGACAGAATGCCCCCATTCACAGGGCACAAGTGGTTACTGAATGATGAGCATGAGAACAATGTAAACCATATGCCATGGTTGTCTCAGTCACCAGATCTGAACCCAATTTAAAAGTTATCGAAAATTCTGGAGCAGCGCCTGAGACAGTGTTTTCCACCACCATCAACAAAACAGGGATGGAATTTCTCATGGAAGAATGGTGTTGCATCCCTCAAATATAGTTCCAGACACTTGTAAAATGTATGCCAAGACACAATGAAGCTGTTTGGGAGGCTTTTGGATTGACCTATAGTACCAGTCAAAAGTTTGAGTACACCTTCTGGAAACTAGGTTTATCTCATAATTGACAATGTTTTACACCGTACAAGTTTTTGAAAATGACAGAAAGCACATGTAACAACAAACAAAAGGAACATCAAAGCAATGTTCAAGAAAACTAAATTGTAAATTGAATCTTGGATTCCTCAAAATAGCCACCCTTGGGTGTGATATCAGCCTCACAAACACGGGCCATTCGGTTAATACGTTTCAGCAGGAAATCACCCAACATGTCTTCCCAGCTTTCCTGCAGCAATTCTCAGAGACACTTGTGGGTTGCCTTGCTTATACTCTTCTGTTCAGTTTGTCCCATACTAGTTCTATGGGATTGAGGTCTGGACACTGGGCAGGCCAGGTCATTAGTTGTCATTCACGTTCCTCCTTCACAAGATAGTTCTTGCACAACTTCAAGGTGTGTTTCAGGTCGTTATCTTGCTGAAGAATGAAGGCCCGATTAGCCATAATCCAGATGGAAGGTGTACTTTTGACTGGTACTGTATATGTCTTAATGTAAATTTGAGAGAGGATTTCACCTTCCATGTGCTAATAAAACAGGTATGAATGTGTAATTTATAAACACAATTAAAGCTGTAGTCAATTTCAAATGAGACTTCAGAAATCTAAATAATCATTGTGTCAACATGGTAATATGTGTATTGATTCATTGATATTGTAATGATTCACCATTACTGTTGTGTAGTGATATGTGTTGAGCATGTCTATAATAGTTTAATATCCCCATCTGCTGATCTGTTAATATTTGAGTCATTTTGAATGTCACAATATTATTGGTTCAAAATGGCTGTTGGCGCTCGGCAGTTGGTTAGAATATTTTATCACATTACCATTTATTTATCACATTATTAATTATTTCCATAACGAATAATGTCTAATGTCAATCTCAGTCCTATTATTATAAAATATGTCAAATGCAGAATGAATATGAAGGAAAACCAGAAAAATGTGATTATAGCAAAAATAAAAAAATAGCCAACAGAAGATTGGGTAGAACAGAAACTTGTACGGTCCCCCTCCACGACATCCATAAAATGTGCATTCCATACACATCTCCCCCAGATATTTTTTTTTGTTTGTTTTAATAGAATCGCTTAAAACAATTAATTACCGGCACTTTTTTTTTCTTTCTTTTTTTCTGTTTCCTGCTGCATTGGAGGAGATACGGGCCGGTAATAAAAAGGCATTTATTCGCCAGTTTCTGGAGGCCTGTTGGTTATTAACATGTAAATGAAATCATCACAGCTGTTCCATTTTCAATCAGACGGAGTGGAGGAGCAGGCTGACTGCAGACCCCGTGCTCTGATTCTATTACCGTCACATTCATTAGGAGCGAACCGCGCCTGGCAGCCCCCACGCCGCCCAACCTGCAGCCCATACCTTCTCCTTTATTCATTAGAGACTCTTATTTATCTATTTTACTTAGGGAGGGAGGGAGGAGGGAGGGGGGGGGAGCCCATATTGCTTTCAAACTGGTGTGCACTCTAAAGTATATTTTTTTTTAAATGGCTTGCAATTAACACAGGAAAGAATATGTGAAGAAAATAATGCCTTAAACCCCCCTTAAAAACAACTGAAATGCTTAAGTTAAAATCTTAAACCCTTCAGAATTACTCCCTAATTCTTCTACAGAATCAAACAGTAAATCAGCCCGTTCTAAATGGACATTATACTGCGCAAGGCCTCCCCCAAAAAAAAAAATTCCTCAAATACCAATGTAGATTGAATTATTTGAATTATTTGCAAGGGGATTTCAATAGTTTAAGGGCTGTGAGTGGGAAGATACAGAAGCTCCTCTACAGTATCCGTCCATACAGGAATGAGCCCCTTAAAATACCCCCCACCCCCTCCCCCGCGTCTGTACGCTGCTGCCATTCCAATGCATCCCAAAAAAAGGAAGAACTTTGCAATCTCTCGGTGTAAAATATCTGAAAGTGTCTCCGCTATCCTCCTCCGCGGCAGGCTCCTAAGCCAGGTTTAGGACTAGATTAAGTGAAGTTAGTCACAATGCTCCACAATTAAATTCTGATGGAGTGTGCGGACATTAAAGTGTGACAGTCTTCGACGTCTCCCCGGCTCGATAGATTATTGAAATCGTTTCGCCGAAACGAGGGGCCACCCTCCCCTCGAAGCTCTTAACCCGAAATAAAAAAGACAGAACCTCAGAAACGATGAGGCAGCTCCCGGGGAGCGAAGCGGGCGATGCCGCCAAAGCGCCGCTCTTTATCACCGGCCCCGCGGGGACGATGGGATTGGCTGAGGTCAGAGGTTCGCCATTCGCCGAGTGGATTCTGGGGGCGGGGTATGGGGGGGGGGGGAGGAAGGGAAAGAGCAGTCACAAATCAAACGAATCGTCCGAAAACTTGTGGAATGATGAACTTTTCCAATGATCATATTTCTAATGTGCGCTTATATGTATAAAGCACATAAAAATGAACTGCATTAAAAAACCGCAGCGGAAGGAGATGGGGAGATTGTGGCAAGGCAATTATGAGATATTGATGGGTCAAAGAAGAAAGGTCAATATTACTCACCGAGCACGGCTGCTGCTTCTGCTTGGCAGCGGCCAGAGGGCCTCAAAAATGAACACATTCAATTTTACTTTTTTTTTCTTCACGTCAGACTTAACATTTTTCTCCGATACGTCTAATGTTCATAAAGGGGAAGTTCATAAAGCATTGGCCTTTATGCTACGTACAGTACAAAACGAAACGTTTTCATCTTTGGGAAATAACCAGGAGCAGTACGCACGCTCAGTCTGTTCCTCCATATGGTGTGGTGTCTACGCTCACGCTGTCTATGTGTCCGGCATGAGAGGAACCTCACCATCGACGGCACAATAATATTTTCTGTTGTAACCAGGGGCTTCGGGGAGAGGCTCGAAGCCCTCTCCGGATCAAACAATCCGCTCCAGGATAATTGGAGTAATAGAGGGAATTTGTTCTCCGACAATTATCAACATGTAAGGTTCCCCATGCCAGGAAGCAAACCAAATCCCTTCAGGGAGTGGTGGGGTGGGATGGGAGGGGGGGGGGGGGTAGACAGGAGATTTATTTCTTAAGGGAAGCAGGGTGGTTCAAAAAGCATGGTTTGTTTTTCTGATTTTATATTTCCGGATTAGATGTTTGTACACCTACATTAAATAAGTAATAAGAAGGGGCCGTGTGTGCTGAAGACGTCCATCGATCTATTTGAACTGATCTTTGCTGCGGGAGGATAAACAGAGATGGGGAAGAGTCGGCACGGACTGGGCGAGACGCGTGACTCTGAGGCTGCCGAGCCGGCCGAACGTAACCAGGACAACTTTAATTTGCCAGAGAGCTGCAAAACAAAAGCAAAAAAAAAAGGAATTTGGGAAGGGCACGTTGAAGTAGCTCTTGGTATGGGGGGGGTGCCTTACATTCTCTTGACTTTTTTTAAATGTCGGAAAGACACGATAGGGTACGAATCGATGCATAACTTAGAGAACTGGGGGATGGAAAGGGGGTGGGGGTGAAAAACAGTACACAAGGAGAGAAAAAAAATCCACTTTAAACAGTCGCGTCTTGTCAAATACGCAGCAGAAACATTGGTAAAAGTCCTTAAAAAGGCCCATTACGGCGGGGCAGGGAGTCAAGAAGCCAGACAGGACTAATACTCAACTATCTGGCTGCTGGATAATGGAATGACCTCTCGTCTGCCCGCTCGGTGTGGCAGCATTATAACACAGGCAGTGTGAATAAAGGGGCTATTTCTGGAATCCAATTGAAGTGCCAGAGGAACCCCTGTGACAGGCGGAGGATTGAATAAGATACAATGTGGTGAGGAAGGTGGTGGTGAGAAGGGAGAGGAGAAGGAGGAGGAGGAGGAGAGAGCCAGAGAAGATTGAGAAGAGGCGAGATGGAGAAGGAGGGAGCGAGATGGATAGGGAGCGAGCAGAGAGCCAAGAGAGAGAGAGAGAGAGAGATTTCAAGCAGTGTGGTTTGGAGGAGAGGTGCTGATGTTTTGATGGGGGGAGAAAGGGGAGAGCTGGTAGAGTCAATCTGTGGGAGACAGGAGAACAAACACGAGAGAAGAAGAAACAAATGGGGAGTGGAGGGGTACAAATGAATGGTAGAGGAGAGCGAGGGAGGAAGCTGGAGAGAGGCAGGATTGAATAAGGGGAAGACGTACTTGAGGCTGAGAGTCCACAGAGTAGCGTAGAGTACGTTTTCAGAAAAAGAATCCTGTAGGCGCGGTTTAAGCCTGTGGAAAATACTTAAAGAAAAAAAATCTTCAAGAAATCAACTCCTCGTTGGCATTTGTAGAAATGAGTATTTCTGGCAAAGAAGAATATCATGTGACTAATTCAAATGTATTCACCGTCATTGACGGCATTGCTTATTTTGGCACAGGGATATACACAGAAAGGTCATTTTAATGGAAAGAAAGGCCATTTGGGCTGGTTTAGGAAAACAAGCTTCACCCACTGTTCTTATGTCAGAGAACTTGTCTCAACCAATCAGTGCGTTCCCATCGCTAACTCTCTCCCAACTGTTACAATTATGCAGTACATAGTGGATTTCGCATTTCAGTTTATTTCAGGTACTTGGGATCTCGGGCCATTCTCTTTAAGTTGCTTATATTACAGTAAATATTAAATAAGTGCATCACCTTTGAACCTTTGAAGTAGGAAAAGTCAAAAGGTGTTTCAGAACAAACGCCAAGGATGATGTGACATGGACATAGACCAAAACACACGGTGGCCATAGACAGTACCAGGCAGAGTTTTTTAAATGGATTTCATCTAGTAGTGATTGGAACAAGTTTCATTAAACAAAAAATTGGCTTTTTTTAACCTTATGCCATCAGTGGCACACCGATTTAAACTAATCATTGTGTTTTGCTGTGGAGAGAAAAACAAGTCAATGATTGCTGGCTCATTGTAGCTCCACACATTATGAGGTTTGAAACCTCACTCTCCTGTCACTCGAATGCAGGCCTGTGTTTTGTTATTTGCATTTGCTCCTCATCAGTGCCTAGACCTCACCTGACACATTGGCTCCTGCTGATTGGTGCCTGGGACCCACCTGACATGTTGGCTCTTGTGCATTTGTGCCTGGGACCTACCTAGCATGTTTGCTCCTATTGGTTGGTCCCCGGGACCCACCTGACGTGCTTGCTCTTGGTGATTGGTCCCTGGGTCCCACTTGACATGTGTGCTTCTGCTCATTGGTCCCTGGGATCCACCTGACATCCCAGCAGGGCTTTGGAGCACAGCCCACACACCGGAGTGAGCCCACGCTCGCCTCGTCTTCGCTGCTGCTGCCTCTGTTTAAGCCAGCTCGGAAACAATGTACCAAACCCAAAGAGAACTCCTCTTCCTAATTTGCAAATTAATCCCGAGGAATTAGCATATGTATTAAAATGAGGATTTAGAATCCGTAAATCCTATTTTAATTATTTCCACTGAATTCTGGACCCTGAGCCCTCAGAAATAGAGGTGGCTTGGCATGTGTAACATTTAATACACTATGCTAATTGAAGCTAATATGGATATGCAGATTTGCCTAATTAGTAAATATATTTTTCTAATTTTTTGGCACTGGTCTTAAATGGGTGTAAAGACGTGTCAAGTGAGTTTTTGTTTGATATCCCTGCCAGAATCCGGAAGACTTGAACTCCATCAGCCACCGACTCTCTCATTTGCACGTGGCATCCTGATTGGCTCGTGTTGGCTTTCGATTTTAAGTGGTGCTCATTTTAGATGCATAAAAGGAATTTGTGGTGATTCCCATGCCGTTTTGGAGGAAATAAGCAAACTGTGTCAAGGGCCCGATGGCCTCATAAATACCACGGTGCCTGCTTAGCTGAGAGAAGCCACAATGTCAATGACAGAGTGAATAATGTGTGTATAACAAGTGGAGGAGGAAAGCTAGACGTTGGACCGGAGCCAGTTCCTACCAAGCCAGTGAATCACAGAGATGATGGGACACTCCCTCTCCCATCTGACAGCACTGCTGCATCTGAGGATGGATTCGAATTATAGCCTCCTATCTGCAGATAGTGGAGTTTTGAGAGTTTTTTCTTTAATGTTTTATCATGTTTAAAAAAGTCATTTCAGTTTTTAATCTATTGTATCGCAAAATGATATGACAAAAGAGCATTCCCTGGTGAATAATTCATTAATTTTTTTGAAAAATGTCAGATAAAACCCTATCATTCTAAACACATAGATAACTGCCAAAATAATGGAAACACTTGAGTAAATGAGGGATGCAAAGTATATTGAAAGCAGGTGCTTCCGCACAGGTGTGGCTCCTGATTTCATTAAGGAATCATCATCCAATCATGCTCAGGGTCATGCTGGGCAGGCCTATTTTTCATCCTATGGTGAAGCATTTATATCCTGCTGGGAGTAGTCTCTTCCAGGATGACAAGTGGTTAGTGGTTTGATGTAAACCATGCAAAACAATGTGAACCATATGCCATGGTCATATCAGTCACCAGATCTCAACCCAATTGAACACTTATGGGAGATTCTGGAGCAGCACCTGAGACAGTGTATTCCACCACCATCAACAAAACACCATATTATGGAATTTATTGTGGAATAGTGATGTTGCATCTCACCAATAAAGTTCCAGACACTTGTAGAATCTATTCCAAGGTAAACCATTCCATTTATTGCCATTGAACCTGTTCTGGTGGCTCTTGGTGGCACAAAGCCCTATAAAGACACTTTATGTTGGTGTTTCTTTTATTTTAGCAGTTACCTGTATATATCATTAACACATGTGAGCACAAATTTGAATTTGGGTTAATTTTTCTCTGTCCATCCTATGGGTGATAAGGCGACTGTTCCTTGCAAAGAGAAGGGCTGTCTTGACCGCACTAGTGCTGACTCTAGCTGGCAGCCCTGTAGAGCGGCACATAATTGCCTGCAGTGTTGCCCAGGGACGAAAAGTTCCACCTGCTGGAATTTTCCACATTTCAGCACTCCCCTCTGGTCGATTGGGTGACTGCAGTCACAACACAGCTCAGCTGGTTGACAGTGGAGTGAGGAGAAGCGGCGGCTTTATGTTTTCTCACCATTGTGGCGGATGTAGGCCTGGTAGTTCATCAATGTAGCCGTCACTAGCCTGGTATCTCATCGATGAGGCTGATATTGGCCTGGTATCTCATCACATTAGATGATATTGGCCTGGTATCTCAACACAGTAGATGATATTGGCCTGGTATCTCAACACAGTAGATGATATTGGCCTGGTATCTCAACACAGTGGATGATATTGGCCTGGTATCTCAACACAGTAGATGATATTGGCCTGGTATCTCAACACAGTAGATGATATTGGCCTGGTGTCTCATCGATGAGGCTGATATTGGCCTGGTATCTCATCACAGTAGATGATATTGGCCTGGTATTTCATCAGCTGGAGACAAACACACTATAATACACCTTCAGGAAAAGGGATGAAATATATTAATCAGCTGGAGACACAAAAGACCTGAGGACTTATTTTTGAATATATGTGAAAAAGTACACATTTAACATTGTCTTTGTATTTCTATTTTAATATATAAACTGTATATCAATGTAATGAAATCACAGCACAATAATGCATTGTTATAAAATAAAATATATAAATCAATTAGACAATCCATTCTAAGTCAATTTAGCCAAATGTTTAGCCAAAATATTTTGAGGGGAAACGCCAATGTAGTCATTGCCAAAACATTATCCAAATGTCCAATATGTTTTGTTAAAATGTAAACGTAAATCAGTTGAAACACATACAATGCATATTGTTAAACATACTCTAGTAATCAAATAGAATAAATTAGTTTGAATGTGTCGCCAATGTATTATAAGATGCTACAAAAAAAACTTCCACTCTCAGCAATAGTTACATTTTATCAGTGCGCCTGACAAAATGGCCAATAAGCTTGTGTTTGGGTTTTGCATTGCTTTGCGCTGGTCTTACAATAGTCTGAATGCCCTGAGTCTGAATGAATGAAAACAACTATTTCCAGGTCTGTTCAGTCACAGCCAAATAAGCACTTTTAATTTATCTCTCAACACGTAGCTGTTCTTTCATTTAGTTGTGGCTGTAGCTCTAAATCGATACATGCTGCAAAACAATTTTCATATATATCTTCAAAAATGTATAACATCCCAGATGGCATTATACCACATGAAACTAGTACTGTATGTTTCAAAGAGCAAACCTTACATGTTATACATACAATAAAATAAATTAAAACAATGCAGCTAGATAAAAAAAGAGACTTGGACACTGCATGCAGTAGTGTGATAATCTACACCTGCCAAAGCACAGTAGAAATCT